>CANXYC012468632.1:0-30437 GCA_948193065.1 Aleurites moluccanus | reverse complement strand
TACCATTCTCCCACCAAATTTTTCTTGAAAAATTAAAAGAGAAATCAAAAGAAACTTAAATCAAACTATTGATCCTTTGATTTCCAACCTTGGTTTGCTTGGAAAATCAAAGAATTTCAAGATTGGTTGGCTTGAAGAATTCGGCCCACACTTCATTCAAAGGTAATGAGTTGATTTGTTTGGTTTAAAGGTTGATTTATATGTTTTAGATGTTAAATATAATGAGTAATGTGTTTTATTGCATTAATTGATGATATTATAAGTTATATGATGATTATATGGTACGTTAGTATAACTGTTACAGCAAATTGCAGTAAATTACAAAATGAATTATAGAATATCAGAGTGGATAGTAACTAACTAAAATGGATAATATATTGTGGTTTATAGATTGTGCATGTGATACTGGGTTCTACGGGTGCCGGTCACCATTGGCATTTCTCGCATCCTAGGACCATCGCGATCCGGAAATGGGTCATGACAAATAACCTTCCTAAGTAAAGATAATCTTCTTAGATAAGAATAATTTCCTAGATAAGGATAACCTTCCTAGATAAGGATAATTTTCCTATATAAGGATAAGTTTTCCTAAAACAAGATAAATAAGTAAAAATTCATTTTGGACCTCAGGAGACATTAAATAGGCCCAAAACTCATTAAACAAATAATTAAAAGATGTTTAAGCCAAACATGATATCGGGCTTGAACTAGATTAATTAGGCCCTTTGAACTCCCTTGGATATAATCTGACCCTTGCGTGAAGCTCTTAATCCATATCTTCTTAATTAGCTCATTAAAAGCATCTTTCATCCTTTTGGCCCTATCTCTTGTAGTTGATCTAATGTGCATGTGTAGTAGATTACTTGCACTCTTATTTATGTCTTCTTGATGATTTAGAACACCTTGAAAATCTTCTTCATTCATATCACTATGAAGTTTATCATGGTATTCTTGCAAGCTTGCTCGGATCACATCATTCCCCCTCTCTTCAAAAGGATTTATCCTCAAATCGACAACATGTATAGGTGGTAACCTTTTACAGACTTTTTGGGGAAAGACATCTTCATAATCCTACAACAAAAACACATAAACACTTGACAAGGAAGGGTTATGATCATTAGCATTCAAATAGACCTCCTTGTACAAAAGCACAAGTATGGTTCAATTACTATTCATTGCATCCATAATATCACTTCCTTTTGCATAAAAACTCAAGTGTTTCTTTTTGCTCACTTCTTCTTTTCTCTCCTTCCTTTCACTCAAACTCAATCTTTCTTTCTTTTTCTCATTCTTTGACTCTTTTGCCACACTATTCTTTTGTTCAAACTCACCCTCTCTCTTTTTTTTGCTTTCGACCTCATTTTTCTCTCTCTTTTCATCACTCTTTTATCTTGTCAATTCATCTTTATATACTTCTCTTAGTGAAAGAGGTACAAGGGTAATATGTTTTCCATCTTTATCAAAAGTGTAATGTGAAACCATCTTGTATGGCAGCCTGCATAGGTACTATGTCACATAAAATCTCATCTTTATACCTACCAATAGAAAAGGATACTAGCACTTGCTTGTTAATCCTAATTTCCCCATAATCATTCAACCATTTCAGTTTATAAGGCTTGGGGTGTTTTAAGGTAGGTAAATTCAATTTTTCCACTAAGGTGGTACTAGCAACATTAGCACAACTACCCCTATCAATTATCATGTTACACACCTTATTGTTTACAAAACATCTAGTATGAAATAAATTCTCTTTATTGGTTATCTTCTTCTTCTTAAGCGTGTGCATTCAATGCTCGCCTTGCAACTAGCATCTCACCATGGACGGGCCTTGCTACTTCATTAACATCACTAGCATCTTCTAATGGTGGCATGGAATCAGCATCACTATCTTCTTCTCCTTCACTAGCCGAAACTATTTTCCCATTATGTCTTGTTGTCATAGCTCTTTTATTTGGACATTGTGAAGCTACGTGACCTGTTCCCAAACAACGAAAACATTTAATATCTCTAAAATGAATTTGAGAATTATGTTTACCTTTGTCCTTCTCTTTGTTGAAAGATTTGGACACTTCTTTAGAGGAATTAGTTTTGGGCTTGAATGGAGCCTTATCTTCCTTCTCCCACTCTTCTTTCTTTTAATTGGGTCTGTATGAATTTGAGGAATTAGAAACAAATCGATTGTTTCCACCCCTTCTTTTTAATTGCCTCTCCACTTTCATGGCAACATGCAACATATCCTCAAGTTCTACATAATATTGTAGCTCCACCACATTAGCAATGTCTCAATTCAACCCATACAGAAATCTTGCCATGGTGGCTTCTCTATCTTCTTGTACATTGGCTCGAATCATTGCTACTTCCATCTCTTTATGGTATTCTTCCACACTCTTGGATCATTGAGTAAGGCTTTGCAATTTATTATACAATTCTCTATGGTAGTAACTAGGAACAAATCATCTGCTCATAACCGCTTTTAAATCTTCCTACCCTTTAATAGGTCTTTCTCTATCCACCTCCGTTTTTGATTGGTGTCATCCCACCAAGTAATGGCATAATTATCAAATTCAGCAACTGCCAACTTTACCTTCTTGGATTTGGAGTAATCATGGCAATCAGAGACAAGTTCAATCTTCTTTTCCTAATCTAGGTAAGCCTCAAGATCAATTCCTCTGTGGAAAGTAGGAATTTTTATTTTTATTCCCCCATTGTCTTTTTGCTTGTTTCCTATTCTATTCCTCCTTTGGTCGACCTTGACATTATCAAATTCGCTATTCGAACCCTCATCATTAGTAATTTGCCTCCAAACTCTTCTAGCTTGCCTCAGAACATTTGGATTCTGCCCCCTTGTGGTCGAACCTTCTAATCTCTTTATTCGATCATTCATCTCTACAAATTGTAAGTTCATGGCTTGGAAGTGCTTTTCAAATGCCTCCAACTTAAAGGCAATGTCAATTGTCTGAATGTCTTTTATTTAGTTACTCATTATGATAACCTGTAAAGAATGTTAGGAAAGCAAAAGAATTTCTCACTTCACTCCCTTATGTGTTTCACTCAAGTATTCATGTTATTCAAGTTCACTCGTGTTTAATCACACAGTTTTCAATGGCTTTTCTCTAGATGAGCTCACACTCTTGCCTTCTACCACTCAACTCTCGCTTAAAGTTCTTACAAAAGTCACTCAAACGAATCAAAGTAATCAAATTGCAAAATTCATCAACTGACCAAGTGGAAGTATGAATTTTTGATACAAATTAATAAATCTAGCAATCGAAGTGGACAAGGACTTCCTTGAAGGAAAAAATAATTTGATAGAAACGAAAACAGAAAGAAAATAGACAAACTAAGACTAAAATTCAATTAAACGAAAAAGAAAAATAATTTAAACGATCATGAATAATTAGCAATAATTATTTTTGAATAGCAAAGAAGTAGAATTATGCAATTTAAAAAATTAAAGAACAAACTTTAAGAGTTTTCCTAGCTTGTTTTTTATTTTTGAATTGAAAAGTAAGATCCTAATTCAATGCTGAATTATTTTTTTTATTATTATTTTTTTTCAATTAGCTTCTTCTTCTTCTTCTTTTTTTAATGCTGAAATTTTTTTTATAGAAAAGATAAACTCAAACGAAGACAAACGAAATGGAATGAAAGAAACGGAAAGAAACGAAAACAAGAAAATGTAGTAACAAGGTAAAATAAAGATACGCAAACTTGATTTAGAGCCTAAGCTCTGATACCAAACTGATGCGAACCCCAATCGACTTACTCTAAGACTCAATAGCTTTACGTTTGATAAGCGACCCTTTGGAAAGCCCAATCAGATTTGAACAAGAAAACCTCGACCTATTGATGAACCTGTATCAAGAACCTTGGTATAATGGTAAACGCCACAAAGTAATTAGTTTTGATAAGTTCAAAACGATTCTTAGCAAGATCCAAAACTGAGAGAATTTTCTCACAAAGTTTATATTAAGCAAAATCTGAAGTCCTTCTTTTTACATAAATAGTTAGGTATTTATAATGACTAGCTTACATGAAAACTCTAACTTTAACTTCCCAGATAAAATAAATTTTCTAAATAAGAATAACCTTCCTAAATAAGGATAATCTTTCTAGATAAGAATAATTTCCTAGATAAGGATAATTTTTCTAGATAATGATAAGTTTTCCTAAAACAAGATAAATAGGTAAAAATTCATTTTGGACCTTAGGAGACATTAAAATAGGCCCAAAACTCATTAAACAAATAATTAAAAGATGTTTTAAGCCAAACATGATATCGGGCTTGAACTAGATTAATTAGGCCCTTTGAACTCCCTTGGATACAATCTAACCCTTGCACGAAGCTCTAACCCATATCTTCTTAATTAACTCATTAAAAGCATCTTTCATCCTTTTGGCTCTATCTCTTGTAGTTGATCCAATGTGCATGTGTAGTAGATTACTTGCATTCTTATTTATGTCTTCTTGATGATTTAGAACACCTTGAAAATCTTCTTCATTCATATCACCATGAAGTTTATCATGGTATTCTTGTAAGCTTGCTAGGATCACATCAGGAAATGGCCAAAAATCTATTAAGGCATGCTTATATATTAAGTTAAAATTGACAAATTGTATTTAGGTCCTTAAACTTTCAAGTAATCATACTTTGACCCCAATTCCTTATGTAATTTATTCTGACAATTTTGTTGAGAATTGAATTTCAAAGTGGAAATTCAAATAGCTTATTTTTATCTGTACTTTGTTATAAAAATAGTTTCAGAGTCTTTCTGAAACTCAGACAGTTGATTTTCTACTATACCCCTAAAGTTTCATTTATTTACGATTTTGCCATTACTTACTTTTTCAATGTTCCTAAACATTTTTCATCTTTTTATTTTCACCATAATTTCACATATATTTATGTGATTCTTTACTCCTTGATCTGAAACCAAAATTCTTCAGTTGACAAGACTGTTATTTTTTCGGCAGTGTAATTAACACTGACATTTTCTGGACAGTATCTTAAATGCATTCTAACTGTGTTTTAAAAATTATCTTTAGTTATTTTGATATTTCTAGATCAATAAATGATTAGATAACTATTCAATCATGGTAGTATTTTTTAGGGTATTACACAAAGTGCTTCACACGCGTGTTGGACACAGACATGCCCATATCTACATAACTCAACAAATTTTAACGTATTTTCAATTTCAAATTGAGACAGATTTGATTTATAGGCTAAAGAATGAAAGCAAATTACTGGAAATTAATTTTCAGATAAATGGAGCAATTGGAGGATCATAGCTTTCTTGCTAAATAGAGACCAAGAATAAAATAAAAAAGGAAGAAAGACACATAAGAAAAGGCTCTCACACTCACACTTTCGATAAAATATTTTTTCTCTATGTTTTCTCTTTTCTAAAAGCCAAGAACATTTAGTTAAATTTAGGGTTTATTTCTTTTATATTTTTTTCTCTTTGTAAGAGATTTATCCTAGGAAATCATACCTAATAGTAAACCCATTCTTCGTACTATAAAATTTGCAATAATCTGTATTGCTTTTTCATATTGGTTTATGCATTTGATTAATCAAAAGTTGTTTGTGGTCGAGATCAATGAGTAAATAATTCAGAAACGTCTATTGATCAAATAGATTTATTCCTTTAACCCTTTAATTGTATGTTGTAGATCATAGTAAATATAATTGAATTGATTGGATAGATATGGAATTAATTAAAACATGAACTATATTATATTAATTCATCCATTCATTTTTTAACTCTAAATTGCTATTTATTGCTTGTGCACTTGCTCACTCTTTCTCTCCCTCGGGTCATTGACTTCTTTGGCTCTTTTTTTTCTAAATTAATTGCTTAAAACTCTCTTTTAATTTTCTTACAATCAAAACTTTGATTAGAGTGTTTAGGAATTTTATTTTTGTAATACCAAGTACATGAATTACATGGTAAAGATCGAGTATGATAGGAATAGATGTAAATTGGATGGTTATTAGAGATTTTGTGTGTGTGCATGATAGATAATATAGAATGCTATATTGAGTATTCATTACTCCTAGAATGTATGTATGATTAGTTATGTATGGGATTGAGATGTTAGACTTGTGTATGTATAAGTTGATTGAGTTTGGATAAGTTATAATGGAGAAACTTCAGAGATTCTTATCAATAAGCCTTTCATGGGCGTGAAGTTTCCTCACGGGCATGAAGAGTTCTTCACGGGCATGAGATATTGTTCACCACTATCAGAAAAGCTTCTTTGTAAATTGGCCAACTCTTTAGATTCGTCTTCATAGGCGTGAAACGTCCCTTCACAACCGTGAAGAAGTGCTTTAAACCCAGACGTGAACAACTCCTTTCACGGTCGTGAAGTCCCTCTTCATGGGTGTGAAAGTATCGGGCCTATATATATAATAGCTCAGTTTTTCATTTCAAACTCTTCCATTTTCAACTCTTCTTCTCCTTTTTCTTCATAAATGGTCCTAACCCCCTACCAGCTCATTAATATTCATCCTCTAACATTTATTTCATCATAATAATACAAGAAAGAAGGATATATTCAAGAACTTTAAGAATCCTGATATCTCAAGAATCTCCATTCTATGGTTTCAAGGTAATTTCTCTAAACTCATTTCAAAGTTCAAGTTAAGCTAATCTATAGCTATAATAGATGATTATAAGTTATGTATTGATGTATAAGAGCTTTAAATAGAATTTACTATGTATTAGATGAAAAGAGTTTTGGGTGAGTAGTAGATATTCATCCCAATCTTTAATGTTCTTTTAAGAGATGTTAAAATGGATGTTAGGAAGCATAATAAGACTTCTCTAAATGATTAAATCATAAGGACTACAACCATATGAACATGTATGACTAAAACTTAATTTGTGGATATTGAGATTTTGATTTAGGAATGAAAACCACAAGAGACTAAGGAATAATTCATGCTTCTCATATTATAAGAGAGAATATTTTACAAGGAATTGCTTTGAGATAAGTATAAACTTTGCATATGCATGTTGTTTCCTTGAAATTGATTGTTCAATCCTGCCTAAAGTACATATATATGATTATCATGTTATGAAATATTGTATTGTTAACCTATTAAATGAATTTCCCATGATGTTGTCAAATGAATGATAATTTGTTCCATGCAATCACTTTATATGTTATAAATGACTTGGTCATTCTTCCTTGAACCAAGCTCATATGAAACTTATTTGCTAACTTGAATGATTCATGTTTATATGTTGATGGTCTTGTGACCAATATGATTCTTTGTGAAATCCAAGCTATATGACCTATGATATGTGTTATAACGATGACAAGTCTATTATATGATTTGATAGTGCTATTCGATTGTGAATTCTTATGTTCTTGTAAGCATAATCTTATGAAACTTCCATACATATGTTCCTTTGGCTTGACCTTTGCATTTGCATGTTATATCTTACTGAGTTGAAGGCTCACTCCTCTTCTGTGAATTTCAGGTGATAGTGTAGCTCGAGAGGGAGCTAACATAAAAGACAGAGCTTCTTGATTCATTCCTTCAAGAAGACTCTATGTAATTCTTTTGATGTGTATTATTTTATATTATGGTATTTATATGTATGAAAAGCATACTCTAGAGTTCCGTTGTTGAATGTTAAGGATGATATTATTTTGATATTTGAATTGATACATTATGGGTTCCCTTGTTCTTTATTGATGTGGGATGTATCTTTTGATCGGTAAGGAACAAGAGAAAATCATATGATGATGTATGGAAATGCATGAATGATGATTATATGATTCATAGAAATGAGTATTCATGATGATAACTATGTATGATGTGGATATATATTATGTATGAGATCCAAAAAATTAGTGTTCTTCGGGTTTATGGTGGCCTTAAGCCTATCCTTGCCCTACGACAGTCGCACTACTAGAGTTAGGGTGTGATAATTTTATTTTATTTTAAATCGTAACAACCATTAATTGCATTTACTCTGACCATGTCTTTCTAGTAGAGAATGACCTTAGGTGTCTTTATCATCATTGCTACAATAACCTCATATACTTGTGAGTATAATCGTAGCCTATACTTTTACATTATACATTTTAGGACAGTCATGCATAGATCACTAAAAATCACTAATGAAGATATCCCAATTCTAGAGGGTTAAGTTGTTTGGCAACAGCACCGATGGCGATGATGAGAGAATCAGCGATGATGACCTTGGAATTAATGAGAGCTTGAATGGATTAGAGGAGCAATCGACCTTGTTAACAATTTTGATGTAGATCTAGTACTGAAATGGTAGTATTGCACACATCTATTCATAAACTTACCATCTAGAACCCTTTCAGGGAAATATAGAGAGTTCTCCACCTCTAATAGTGAGGCAAATGGCAATGGTCGGCTATTCTTTGGTTGATGAAGATGATTATGATGATGGGTGTGAACAAGTAACGTTACACCTCATTGCATATAATCAGATTTTTTTACAGGTTCTGAAGCAAGTATTGGGCTATTTGTAGAGCAACCAAGCTTTCCTAGACCTTCATAGCACTCTCGGGACATAGTCGGACTCATATCAAACTAAAAGGGACCTATTGAAGACTTGAAGGCTGCCAGGATCCGCCAGCTAGGCATGGCTATTCCGCTAGCTAGGTATGGCGGATCTGCCAATGCCTGGCAGTGGTGCCGCCCCTTGTGAATGGCGGATCTACCACCTCTTTCTGGTGGATCCGCCTCTCTTTCCCGATCTCCATGTTAAAATTCCAAAATTGCCCTTCTAAACCTTTATAAATACCCCCTCCCTTATTTCTTCCACCACTCACTTTTCTCACACCTTCTCTCTCTCTCTCTTTTTAAGACTTTCTCTCTCTAATATCTTTTTTTGATAAAATTAATTAAATTAAATTAAATTAAATTAACAAACCCTAATTAACTCTCTTTGAGTTTCCCAATTAACATAACAAAAAAGGTTATATTCTCTTTAAATGCAAACCAGTCCCCATAATTCTCATTGAATTAAAAGAAATAGGCCTTTAAAGCCTTAAATTAATTCTCTTTGAATTAATTTACTTTCTTAAATCGAAACCGATATCGGAACTCCAATCGAATAAAATCCTTTGACAGCTTCTATCAAAGGTATAAATCCCTAAAACTAAATTTGACCAATTTAGGGCATCCTAAATTGCATTCCGTTCTTTCCAGGCTTCTAAAGATACCTGATGCCTAAAATTTTATGTCAAATCAAAACCTTTTCACGAGAAGAGCGAACTACGTGGACTTTGATTCCCATTTAAAGGGATAGGTAGGCATGTTAGTTCAACATCAAGTCTAAAACCTTAAAAACCATTTTCCCCTTCAATTGTATGTATGTTTTAATTCTATTGTTTATTTTAAAATAATATTAGAGAATGTGTGATCAACCTAAAATCCATAAGGATTAGAGTTGGTGCCCCCTATTGTAATGTAAATTATTGTTTTCCTTCATTATTTTGGATGAATGATTTGTCTGTTATATTTATTGCTCTACATTTTATAACTGTCATTCATGAAAATAATATTTTTAAGCGATGATTAAACTAAAAGCCAAATCATTATTACTTTCAACCGAAAACCTAGTTTCTGAATCCATAAATCTAGTTCAAAGGTCTAATGTTCTTTTTATTGGGTTATAATTGGAGTCAAATTTGATTTTTACCTTATATTTTCTCAACAAAAATAAATTAAGGTGGTGACTCCCCATAAAATCATTTTCAAAACATGACAAGGGGCGTGGTTATACACTCTGCAGATTCGTGAAACTTAAACCCAATGAGCATTCTAATCTCTCAGCGAATCTAAACTTAGTGCTTGGTAGGATTGCAATCAAGCCGAGCTGAGCTTTAACTTATTTAGGCTCGGCTCATTATTTTTTTTTCGAGCTCGAGTTTTATATTAAACAAAAAATCATGTTCAAGCTCAGCTCACTACGAACTCGGGCCGGCTCATCAAAAACTCTTTTACAAATTATAATCGAGCTAAACTCGAGTTTGAGTTGTTAAATTATAATTAAATTCGGCTTGAACTGAAACTTAACTCATTTTAAAACTTGTTTATAGCTAAATATTCATTTCTAATAAAGTAATTATAACAAAAAATACTTAAAAATAACATAAAAGCAAAAACATCCAATTAATAAAAAAATTTAACATAAAAATGAGCATTACATATATCTTAAAGATATATGTTTAAAAAAATATATATTTTTAAAGATTAGAATAGTAGATTATATTAATATTAATAAAATCTTAATCTAAAACTCTATTAGTATTACAAAAATATAATTATAATTATATAATACCCATTTAAGAGTTATATGGATTGTATTTTAGTTAAATTAAATTAAAAAAAATTAGAAATTTCAAAATATATTTTTTGAAGTACCAAAATTATTAGACTAATAATAATAATAATCGAGTTGTTATCGAGTCTATTAGTCAAGTTTATTGCAAGTTTGTGTATGAGCTGTTCACGAGTCTAATCAAACCAAATTTAATTTTACTCAAACTCGACTCGTTTCTTATTCGAGTCTCAAAATAAGGCTCAAACTTGGCTCGTTTATAAAATAGGTTGAACGCGAACGTATTTTTATCGAGTAGAATATCGAACCGCTCACAAACAATTTGGCTTATTTGCAGCCCTAATGCTCAAGTGAGGCCTCATAATGAGCGTATATTTTACATCATTTTTCAATGGGAAATTGACTAGACCATATGGGATTTGCTTTTGATTTTTTTTTTTTTTTGTTTATCTAATTGCTTATGGTGGGTTTTTAAGATTTGACGGTGTAGGAAATTGAGAACCACCAGGATTAATTTTTCTGGCAAAAACAAGACACGACTTTTCTATCGATCCCTCGAAGACGATGCCAAATAATGAAATTTGGTTCCCCGGATATCTAAAAGACTAAGAAAAAAGAGCCATGAAAGTGAGTGTTATAGGTGTCTTTGGCGAGCCCACTCCAATGGCCAAGTCAATCTCAATTCTGGAGAGATGATATGCAAGTAATGAGATTAGAGAGAGCAAATTAGCATTTTTATGGGCTTCGATTGTCTTGAGCTTAAAATAGCCATTAGAGTCGCATATATATTATGATGATATATCACGTATATTAATGTAATATTCTATTTTCATGCCCTTTTTTTTAACCCATTTGGTTGATTTCTTTTTTTTTTTTTTTTTTTTATTCATGGATAATTTCCATAGCTGCTGCTAGGGCTGCACATAAATTAATTAACTAATCAAATCAAATCGATTCAATTTAATTCAAATCAAAAATTATGATTTAGATTATTTCATGATTGGTTACGGTTTTAAAAATTTTAAAAATCAAATTTTTGGTTTGATTTTAATTTAAGAAAATAAAATTTTAATTAAACCAAACCGAACCGATAATATAATAAAACTATATTTTTTTAGATATATACTCTAATACTGTTAAAAATATTTTTTCAAAAATAGCATTAGTTAGAGAATTTGAGAGTCATACTTCTATGATAGTTTAAGAGTTTTTTTTTTAAATACTCTAATTAATAGTTTCTTAGTTTATTTAAATTATAGACTCTTTATCTACCCATAACTCTTCAAATTTTATTTTTATTTTTTACAAGTTGCAATTTAACATTAATTCTTTTCATCACTTCATCACAATACTTTGAAATATTCGGTCCTCTCTTTGATTATAAGAGATATTTTGATTAGATCGATCTCCACTGTAACTTCTGAGTCAATATTTAATATAAGTGGTCGCATTCTTGACTCATTTAGGAGCTCCTTATCTCCTAAAACAGTTGAGGTCCTTGTTTGTGGCCAAACAATCAAAGCCAATTCCAATTGTCATTCGAGAAGCAACAGAAAATATTGAAAAGTATGAAGAAGATAAATTTTGCATTTTTTATTTATAAATTCTGCAACTCTGCACATTTTATTTATAAATTTTGCTGCATTGCATATTTTATTTATAAATTCTGCTCATTATATTTTGTATAAAATACTGCACATTTTGCTAAATTTTTGTATATAATGAATTCTGCATATTATATTAAAAATTCAGTATACAATAATGATTCCTGCTCATATTGCAATGCAGAAATTTCTGCTTATTGCTATTCTATTTTGCATTAAATTTTATCTAATTTAATTTTTCTTTTATTTATAGACTTCTCAAAATTAAGTGTTAAGTCCAATTTAAAACAAGCTATTTTGGATGGATGAATGCTTTGCAAACACTGTGATTGAGTAAAGATTTACTTTATTAATATGTAAATTATGCTTTAAATTTTCTAGAATTTAAAAATATTTACTGAATTTCTATGTTTTTGGAGGATTTTTGTATTGTTATTTTGATTATAAATAATTTTTTTTGGGATATTTTATTCTAATTTTATTATTATTATGCTATAGATTTTCAAGTATACAACTTTTTTTTATAATGTTGATAAAATTAATTAGTGTGATTTTATTTTAATATTTGTTAAATTTCATGATCTCTTCAATTCATTTTATTTTATTTTATTTATTATTTTGGTTAAACCGATTAAATTGACTATCCAAATCGAATTTAAATAATTTTGATTTGGATATTTTTTATTATTACTTAGTTTGGTTAAGAGTTGAAATATTTAAAAATTGACTTTATTAATTTGGTTAGAAATATTTACTCTAAACTAATCAAATCGAACCATGAACCCTAGCTGCTGCATCTGGTGCCACCATTGTGTTCTTCATCACGATTTCCTTTTCTATCGTTACTCATAAATGATTTTTATTATATTTAATATTTTTTTTTCTTTTTAACTAATTTTTTATATTTGTTTATTCAATTTTGAAATTTTCAGAATTTTTAATTAAAATTTTAAAAATATATTATTTAATTTTATATGAATACTACTCTGCTAGGTTGGGAAAAAAATAATTATATTTTTCGGATATTATATATAAATCGGATCCATCGAGATCGACCAATCAATATTGTCAGAATCTAAGAACCTTGATATTTATGATAAGAGGCAATAAAAATTAAAAGTCGCTTGACTTGATTTCTGTAAAATCAGTTTTAAATCTATTTTTAAAATTAAAACTTGTGAAGGATCTTTACGTTAACAATTGCTGGTTTGATTTAGAAAATTGAATCCTTCTACGGCTCCAATCCAATTGGGACGCATCAAATTTCTTTCTTATTAAACTTTTCATTTTCGGATCTGGGTTCTGTTGGCTTTTCTAGCGAGACAATGAAGAGATGATGGCTGAGGTAGCAAGTTTCAGCTAGTACTAAATTGTTAAGGAAATCGTGATGGATGACAGTTTGATTTTTGGTTTTGATTTTAGCATTTTTTACCGCAAGATAGTACTGCTAGAGGTCTAATGACTTTTAATTTTATTTTTTACGGAGAGAGAGAAAAAAAGAGGGAGTAAGATTGAATGGGAGAAAATAAAAAAATATATTCAAAATATTCTATTTTTTTCTCTCCATTTTGATCAATAGAATGCAGTAGCAATCAAATGCTCAAATCAAGGTTTAATAATCAAAATCTTAAAACAATATAACAGATAGAAACAACATACAGATAGAAACCAAAGATCATCCTTCGTGGGATTTGAAACCAAATGCTACATAGCATATTTTATAATCTAGAAACAACTACAAAATGCCATTCCAAAGAGGTGCAACAGCCCATAATGTCTCTATTATATTTACCATAGGCAAAAATCATATAACAATACTCTCTATTGCGGAGACAACCAACCCATGGATAATGTGAACACAAACTTTAACGTGAACAAAACAAAAGGCTGCAGAATTCAAGTTGAGCAGAAACAGAAACAAAAAAGAAATAATTTTGTTCTACAAATTATAAAAAAAAAAAAAAAAAAATGATATTATTGATAGCATTAATAAATTGTTGATTCATTTCCTACTAATTCATCTTAATACAAAGGATAAAAGCCAGATGGCTATAAAGCATCATAAAATGATTATATGCTACCAAAAGACTTCCGAACATGCTAAAAAAAATTTATATAAAACTATGGAAATTAAGAATCTTAGGTCATTGTGAATTTCATTACCAAACAACCTTTGACTCGCTAAGACAATCCATTTTCCTTTAACAAGTATATATGGTGATAGAAAGTGCAGAGAAGAGAGAACAATCACTACCTTGAACTTAGAGCCAGTTGCATGCAGCAAAAAGTGCACTCATCCTAGTTCCAACTCAGCTTGCTGAAAAGCCATAACTGGCGTTGTTGGTTTTGGATTTGGTAGCCTACCCTTGAAAACTATTGCCATGCACTTCCTGGTCCACCTGTTGTAGCTTGAGCCTCAGCAAGAGAGACAGCCATAGCCAGCATCATCTGCTCCTCAAAATTCTCAGGAATAATGGATCCAGAGTTATTCTGAAATCTCTCCCCAATTTCAACTGCTGCAGCTGCTGCTGGTGGTGGTAATAAAGCAGAAATTACACCAGTGTCTTCTGTTGTGTCAGAGCTTGCACAACTAGTCCCTGCTTCAGCACCATCTGATCCTCGATCTGCAGGCCATTCCCCATCCTCTCTTCCCATTGCCATTCTGCAATATGGTGATATATTGCTGGAACTCTGTGTAGGGGGATAATTCACTGCATCCTGATCCAGCCTGTTGTAAAAGCTACTACTGCCAGGAAGCATGTTATTTGCTAAAGTGTTCCCATTATCATTATGAATAAAGGATTCCCCACCCGTCTGCTGACGCTCAGCAAGGGCAGCAATTGCACAAGCAAGACCCCCAGAAGGGGATGATGATGATCCAGTCAACGGAGCCATTGGCTGTAAAGCATAATGACTGACAGTATAATTTTCAGATGAAGCAGCATCAACATAAACTGGATTTTTCTGTCTCCCATTCTCCTGCATTATCGTTTTTATCAAATTCAAAAATAACTTGATCACTTGTAGAAGTCCAAGGCAAAGAAAAATGAAATCACATCTTTCCATAACAAAATCAAGAATAAATTCAGTAACTCCAATAACATGAAAATAAATAAAGCAATAATAATAAATCAGAAGATGAATATGCAAATACCAGAAATCATATGCACATGTGTCAGCATGATACCACTTTACCAATGAACCGAAAAAAGAGATCTTAGTGGTTTACTAGGACAAAACTAAAGTTGAAGATGATTTAAATCAACAATATGCAAAAGCAAACTCCTAATACCACTTCGCCACTAAATCAAAATATATATCAAATAAATAATAATAAAAAAAATGGTTTACCAAGACATAAAGTTGAACATGTTTACTGTGAAAATATTACCATGTAAAGATTTAAAATGATGTGCATGAAAACTAGTAGTTTTTCATATGTTAAAAAATTGTCCTACAATTTCATGAGAAACAATATGGTAGGAAGGGCAGTGGAGCGGGAAATTCTCATTCCCTGCAGGGATCCACCCTGAACTAGGCAGGAAATCCCCACGGGTTTGAGGCAGGGGTGGCACAGCTGTTTTATGTTGAGTGGGTTAATTGACCTCGCTCAATTTTCAAGACATTTAAAAGTAGCATATAAATTTAGTGTATTTCTATTACTAACACCACTAAAAATTATATATCCACCCCATTAAGATTTGAATTTTACCTAATTAATTTAGTTCTTGAAGATTTACTCCTTTAATTTACTTTATTTGTAGGTTTCTTCTTTCGCCATTAGATAAATTTCTAATAAATTATATAAAAGTGATAATTTACAAAGTATGTTTTACTTTGTTAATTAACATAAAATTTTATAACAAGTATAATAAACTCATTTCCGACTGAATTCTTTGAGTTTTTTATTAAGCCTATTTTTTTTTTAGTTATATGTTACTAAACCATAAATTTTTTGTTCAAGAATTTAAAATATTTATTAAAAGATAAATAAATATTTATCCTCCAAGGAGATGAAGGGTGTGAAGAAGATGTTAGCCATAAAATAAAAACCGGGTGGTTGAAATTGAGACTTTCCACGGGAATTTTATGCAACCGTAAAATTCCACTCAAATTGAAAGGTAACTTCTACTGTACAGCAACAAGACCTGCTATGATATATGGAAGCAAGTGTTGGACAATGAAAGGCAACATATCTCTAAGATATGTGTTGTTGAAATGAAAATATTGAGATGAATGTATGGACATGCTAGAATGGATCGTATTCAAAATAAATGTATTAGAGAAAAAGTTGGCGGAGCTAGTATTGAAGATAAATTTAGAGAAAATAGGTTGAGATGGTTTAGACATGTGAGTCGTAAGCCTAACGATGCACCAGTTAGATGTTAGGAAGAAAAATAGATGTAGACCTAAACTAACTTGGGGAAAAGTGATTAAAGATGACTTGATCTTTCTACAGACTTGACCCTTGAACATTTGGAATGAAAAAGAAAAATTCATATAGTTGGCCCCAATTAACTTGGAACTAAGGCTTACTTGAATTGAGTTGCATTAAAAGATAAAATAAAATAAAATATTCATTAAAAATTATTTTAAAAATTTTAATAATTCCATAGCTTTTCAAAGTTTACATGAAATATATGATTTTATTAATTATATGTATATATATTTTTTACAACACTAAATTAAAATCTAAGCTCACTCTTTAGCAGCAGCAAAGGCATGGATGAGTGGAGGGGGTGGGTCCTAAACCCTTCCCCTAGCAAACCAAACATATTTTATGCATTTTTGATATAAATATTTATTGAGTTAAATATGTACATATGTTAACATATATATTTTTCCTATAATTATAGATCCAATATTTATTTTTACTGATTGGCACTTCAATATTTATTTATAATTTAAAGTAATCCAGATGGCTTCATGGTCAAATTTACCCAATCTTTTAGTATTTTTTCAATTGTACAGTATACTTTTCTTTTAGTCAATTACACTAATTTCAAAACCTAGTATCAATTATACCCAAATCAAAATCAAAAAGATTTTTTTTATATATTTTATCATTATTTATAAAGTGCAAAAGCTAAATTATCTTTGAATTTATTATACCATATTGTCAATTTAACTCTTGAATTTTGATTGGAGTTAATTAAACTCTTTAACTTTATGAATTTGGTTGATGGAGCCATTAGTTTGATAAATAGTAGCTCACTAACTTTGTAAAGTTGGACAGCCCAATTAACATCAATCAAAATTCATGGATTAAATGGAAAATATGATACAATAAGCTCAAAGGCCGATTTGACTTTTCCCTTCTATTTAATATGAAAATTATAGACATTTTTTCTTTTTTGAAATGAAATACAATTAAAACTAAGTTTTCAAATTATACAATTGACACAAATAGTATAGGGTACAATTGAAAAAACACAAACATTAGAGCAAATTTGACCATTAAACCTCATTTAAACTAAAAAATATATTACATTGGAAAAAGAGGGTAAAAAAGAATATTATATCAAGCAAAGAATGGATATCCCTGCAAGGGTGGGGAATAGGGATCCACATGAGATTTGAAAACTTTTCATCTATCAACATATTGCATTATAATAATGATATTTTAATTCTAACATACATGTTTTATAAATCTTTGGTGGTAAAACTATAAATTAAAGTATTGTCTATGGATTCCTTTTGTAAACTATTAAATCCTTTTATTTCCACCTTATTTGTCATTCCCAAAACTATTCACCAATGTTCTAATGAAATTTGAAAAGCTAAAGTGCCACTCATAATAAAGAACTTCAGTTTGATGTGGAGTTTTTCATAAGGTAAATAGTAAGGTTAAATGATATTGATGATTATTAAACTTTAAGGGTTATTTTAATGTGATTATCAACCGGAAAATCATTACAGATTAATCACTACGTTTTGAAAAAATTTTCACCGGTTGCTCACTCACCAGAAAATCACCGGATCAGCACACGTGAACAACACGTCAGCCAATGATGTTGACTAAGTGTGCCACGTCGTCTCCACGTGGCAACTCGCGTCCATGTCATTTGCTACGTCAACGAAAATGTTTAGTGGATTGTGGGGCCCATATGAGCAGTAAATCTAACACACAATCAATGCATGCTTGACACGTGTTGGAGAGAAAAAAAATTCTCTCCAAGTTAGTAAGCATCATAATCCTGTTGATTGTCAAGTAAATTTTGATAGTGAATATCAATTTGATTTTTTATCTGCATATTTACTAAGAGCATTAATTAATGTCAACTTAATTATAGAAAAATTCACTTTAATATTAACGATAATCCAAATAAGTATTACGAAACAATTTTCAGAAATCACAATTTGTTCCATCTTCCCTTGCTTTCTTATCATCACCAACTAATAGAAAATGAGATTAAGGCAGATCTTAACTCTCACAAACTGAAACCAAAAGATTGTATACTCTTTCAGCAACCAAATGGAACATACCTAAATCAAATCTTAACACTTCCCTCCAATCACTATAAAGTTAAACTTGCGAAAAGAAAATTTCGGCCAATTTCTTTCCATTTTCCCATAAATCAAATACCTCATGATTAACTAATTATTAATAAGCACAATTTTCAAAATTGCAATTTTCTTAAATTGAATCAAGAAACCAACACATATCCTATATTAGAGAGAGAATACCCTCTATCTGTATTATTTGTTCTCTGAAATGTATTTGGATATGAGTTTTATTTTTCTGTATGGATTTGTTTGTTTGTGATATTAGATTTTGATCTCCGTTAAGTTTTGCTCTGAATTCTATTTGAATAGTTTGTTAGAGTGTTTAGAAGTGTGGATTGATGTTTTATAAATGTTAAGAGTTGATTTTGGGAGATGAAAACCTTATTGAGGTATGTTTTTGATATGCAATGGGCATTACCCTCATGGAACGGCCCTGAAGCTTTGTAACAGGCGTTATACATCTGTAACGGGCCTAAAAAATGCTTATATCTGAAATTAATCAATTTTGTGAAATTTATTCAGATGACTGGTGACGGGCATTACCACCTGTAACAAGCGTTACTCGTCGAGTTTCTATATATATATATATATATATCCGTTCATTCTTCACTAATCCGAAATTAATATACATTTCGCTTTCTTCTTTATTTCAAAACCACCAAACCCTAAAGTTGTCCCATATGCTTCTCTATGGCATTAATACATGCATCAATGCTTCATTTTAGAAAGGAAATACTATAAACAGTCCATCAAATCCTCCAAAATGTCAAGATTTCTCCAAAATCATCTCTTAACGAGAAAGATATATTTTCTCTAGAACTCCATTTTTGTTATGATTTAAGATTATGGGTTGTTAGAATAATTGTATTTGAGTTATGAGGAGTATGCATATGTATTTATAGTTAAAGATAATAGTTGATTGGAAGAATTAGGACAAATGATGAATAGTAACGTGAATAGCGCCAATTTCTCTAATCTTCCATAAAATTCTTTGAAAATGTTTAATTAAGTGAACAATCTAAGTAAAGTTAGAGAGCCTATAATTACAAGAATTTGATATGGATGATATTGGGTAAAAGAAACCCTAAATTGTGTTTTGTTAAATTGTGTTAGACTTGGAGCAATAAAGTATCTACAAGTTGATTTGGAGCTAGACTAGGAGTATTTGAGCTTTGGATTTGATTGCTTACTACTTTGAAGGTGAGTTATACATATGTACTGTGTATATGCCATAATATTGTTATTATATACTTCCTTCTATTCCACGGAATCTAAACATTATTCTAAGCATCATTTGCAAATATTGATTGTTATTATTCCTTAATAGTTGTATGGCCGAGATTCAATTGTAATTTCTCTTTTGTCCTTGTTGCCATAACTTGAGATAGTGTAACCCTTCTAATTTATTTACATATATATATTTTTTTATTACACTAATTGAGCTATTAAATTTTCATTTAAACCTAACCCTCTGTTCAATTCAAAATTTTAATATTTTATTTATATATACCTACTGCCTCTATTAAAGACAATTGTTGACTATCTTTCAATTAGACCTGATGATAAATTCTAAACCAAGTATGTGTAAGTGTCAGAACATCTTACCTATGAAGGATAAATCATATGACATTGTACAATAATAACTCAACTAATAAAATCTAATGTATCAGAATCCTTCCTATAGATGATAGTTTCTCTAGGTATGTGTTAACGCAAGCACACATACTTTGTATAGAGATCGTAGTACTCTTGTTTTATATAGATTTCGTCAAACACTTATTCTTTTTCTTTATTCTGACATTTACCTTGCTTTACCTTATACACACATTTGTGATACGACACTTCTTGCAAGCACCCTCCAACCTATAATTTTGTTCTGTGTATGCGTTTGATATTATATTCTGACCATTGTGATAAAAATACTCTTCTGTTTATTTTGATTGTACTTATATACAGATATTGTTTCCGAACCTTAGTATGGTTTCCGAATCACATGTATGACATATGCATAATTCATTAAGATGAAGGCTCACTCCCCCTTCTATTATGGCTTTTAATTGCTAGAGTTGTTGGACGAGAGACCGAGGATAGAACTTCTTAATTTTCTATCTCCAAGAAGCTAGTCCAAATATAAACTTTGATTATTTTGAATGTTAGTTATTATTTTGGATTGTCACTTATTCATTTTGGATAGAGAACCTCATTTACCTTTGATCCATTATGAACAAGTTGAATATATTTTGGATGATTATATCACAGGTTGATATGACAGTTGTTAATGATTATGATTATGATTATGATTTGAGGATGGATATAGATGTTTAATTGTTTGCCACGGGTTATGTTTAGGGGGTTCTACAGGTCTTTAGTGGCCTTAAGCCTACCCATGCCCTAGAACCATCACATCTTTGGTTTCAAGGTGTAACACATACCTTCTTTAAGTGATCTCACTGAATTTTTTTTTTTTCAAAACCGACTAAAATCACAAACACCAAATAGGTCCTTTCTCGTCTTGTTTTGTGGTTGGACTCAATAACACCAAAAAGTAAATTATAGAATTTGATTTCTTCTTCTAAATTAGCAACATTTACACACAGCAAAACTTGCTTAAGATCAAAACCCAGCCTCCAAAATCCCTTTTCCTTCTCACTCTCTTTTTCAAACTCCTTTTTTGCTCATCAAGCATCAAAAAATCAAAAACCCACTAGGCAATGGGCAAGGCGAATTCATAATCTTACAATAATAATACATTAAATTAACCGGTTTAGTAGCACGCAACTAAACCACCACCAATCACCTTCTATTTGCTGCAATTGATTTTAAAAAAACCGATTAATGGATGTAGTCTACGGCGACGACGACTATGATTCAACTTCAATTCCATCATTTTTATTCCGTTGGGATGTCTTCTTGAGCTTCAAAGTGAAGACACCCACCACACCTTCACAGAGAATCTTTGCAGGCAACTCTTAAACCATGGAGTTTGGACTTTCCATGACAATGAGGAGTTGCAAAGAGGAGAGGAGATCTCTCTCAACTTACTCGATGATATTGAGGACTCTGTTGCAACCATTGCTGTTATCTCCAAAAAATATGCGGATTCTAGGTGGTGCCTTGAGGAGTTTGCGAAGACAATCGATTGTAGACGCCTGTTGCTTCCTTTGTTTTACCAAGTTGATCCCTCTAATGTGAGGAGACAGACAAGAACATTTGAGGATTTTCGGTGGCTGGAGGAGAGGTTTGGGGTGGAGAAAGTTGGCCGGTGGAAGATTTTTGTGGGCATTGATACTGCTAACACCTTTTTGTGGCATTTTTTTAAGAGTTAAAATTAGGCTACAAACTCATCAATTTTTAGCAGCTCGCTATTTCAAGAAAGACATTTGCGGCTCTGTCTACTATTTTAGGATTTCTACCACCAGATGATGGTGGAGGTGTGGTCATGGCTACACAGAGAAGTAGTTTCAAAGAGAAGCAGAGATCCCAATCAAGTTGGTGAAAAAATTCTATCTCCAATATGTGTCAAGCATGCATTGGGTTGTATCATATTTACTGTTCATATGGACCCCACAATCTACTAAACATTTTCGCTGACGTTGCTGATGATGTAGCACACTTAGTCAACATTATCGGTTGATGTGTCGTCCACATGTGCTGATCCGGTGATTTTTCTGGTGGGTAAGCAACTGGTGAAATTTTTTTAAAATTTGATGATTAATCTGTAATGATTATCCGGTTAATAATCACATTAGAAAAACTCTTAAAGTTTAGTGATC
Organism: Aleurites moluccanus; assembly: GCA_948193065.1. NCBI lineage: Eukaryota > Viridiplantae > Streptophyta > Magnoliopsida > Malpighiales > Euphorbiaceae > Aleurites > Aleurites moluccanus. The sequence continues at coordinate 8,210 of CANXYC012468632.1, read as the reverse complement.
ACCAATATCATTTACCCTAAATAGTAATGAGCTTTTGCAAAAGAAAAAAAAAAAGTCTAATGAGTTTTATCTTTTGATTGGTGTTATGCTATAAGCATGGTGAGACTCATTCTTACTTTTGCATTATGAATGGCTTTGGCAATATGGAATCGCCTTTTTAACATATTTTATGGGTGTATCCAAAATCATTGGACACTTTCATAAGTTAAAAATGGGGAGGCTTTGTTGGTATAAAAGATGCCAAAATTCTTATTCTTGCAGTTATAAGGAGTCTTTGGATGGAGAGAAACTTCAAAAAGCAAAGCATGTCTAACTCAAAAGGAGGTCTAACTCAAAAGGAGGTGTTTGGGAGGTTCTTTGTGGGCTTATGCTTTCAGAGCTTTTAGAGGACTCCTTTTCAAAGGTTATCTAACTCACAAGGAGGGCTTGACTTTTAAAGCTAGTGTTTCAGTTTCTTAGTGCAATTGTCTTTAAAGTTAAATAGGAGGATTCCTTGCCCTCCATGATGTACAATGTTTTCTTCCTCCGTCAATAAAATTTTCTTATATAAAAAATATATATATTTTTTTGATAATAAAGCTCCATGTGAAACCAACATATACTTTAAAAAAAAACATGGGGGGAAGAAACTTTGGAAAAGCGATGCAAAGTAATGCACTAATTGATTTTAATTTTTTTTGTTTTGCCTTTATTTCTCATTGCTTATATAATTTCATATCTTAATTATTTATATTTTATATTTTTATTAGAATATAGATGAACCGAGATCTAATTGACAAAAAATGTGAGGTTTTCAAAAAAAAAATTCTTGAAAAATTTAGATCTAGCAAACTAATGCACAATATTCGTAGGTCCATCATAGATAAAGCATAGATCACACGTTTTAACAACAAATTTGCAAATGCAAGGACACAACAAATTAAAAAAGTCTCAAATTTAACCCATTTGTTTTGATTTTTACTTGATTTTTACCTTGTTACCCAATAAAATCAAGTATTCATTTCAAGTGGAAAGATAAATCAAGGATTCATTTCTTTGGCAAAAAAAGAAAAATCAAATTACTAGGGATGTCCACCCCCCTCCCCCCCCCCCCAAAAAAAAAAATAATAAAAATAATAATAATAATATCCAATGAATTGGAATAATCTATAAATCTAAGCGAGTAAAAGAGTTGAGTTGGAAAATAATAATTGGAGAATGTGTTTTTCAGGTTTCTTGATCATTATAGGACGATATTTAGATATTCCGCATAAGTAAGACCATAGAAAATAAAAGAGACAACAAATTATGAATTCCATTACTATTTTACTATTGAATTGATGTATGTGTAGATAAAAGAAGCTTTGTATAATTGACTAGCATGGCAATCATCTAATATTTGAGAAAAAATTGGGGAAATTATTCACTCTAATCAATTGACTGACTAGAAGAAGATTGCATATTGCACATATATTGTCATCCAATGCAGTATGATCTTCCTTAATCAGTTAGTTGACTAGCGAAAAATTAAATTCTACATATATATGGTAATTATCTTTTTTTTTTCCAGAAATATTTGGTAATCATCTTAAGATTTAGGATAAAAGGAAGATTGAATCCTGAACATATATAGTAATCAGCCTAAAATTTGGGAGAGGATCAGAAACACGATTTGCCCCAATCAATTGGAATTGTTATTTCCTTCCCCTTTTTTGGGATCTGAAAGTGAAAAAGAAGCAGAGGCACACATAGGCACACGCCTCAATAACATCACTTGCCTCTCAAGGTTTGAGGCGAGAGGCTTGTGCCTGAGTTGTGCTTGTAAACAACTATATTATCACCGAAACGAGATGTTAAGTACTAAGAATTCAACGAATATTTGAATGAGGGGGAAGCTCTATTTATTCGAAAAAGTATCAAAACTACTGAGGTTCAAGAATATGACTAGCTACATGAAATAAATATATTGGAAATCAAGTAATTTATTAGGACCTAGAAATATAAGCTAAGAGTAGAAGTGGTCTCAACTAGCATGTGGATTATCATAGGACTAATACAAGTGAAAGTATCAACAAGATACTAAGATGCCACAATAGGAGTAACATGAACATCTTTCTCAATGAATGATTAACATTCTTGTTCCTCAAGTCATTCAACAACATGATACACGGCATTCAAGGATAAGTTGATGCCATTGCAAACTAGGGACTTTCGAATTAGATTGTGTTAGAGATTCAAAGCCTCAAATTTGTAGTAAATCTCGTGTATGTTGTTGCTAACCAATTAAGAATAATTACCTGAATAGAAAGCCAAATAGCCTCCATAACCATAATGTCTTCAAGATCTAAGTCAAATTCATCATATCTACGATTTCATGGAATTTGATATGTCATAGTTAGAATGATGTAACAAAATCATACCAATTCACAATAATTAATTAAGCTAACAACAAGAAGAGCTCAAAGCTTCATCATGTGAGTATGCTACTTAAAGGCTTGTCAATAAACAAATCCTTAAAATCATTGACAAACAAAACAAAAGAGGTTATTTTGAAGCAGGTATATGTTAGCAACAAGACAATTTTTATGTATATTACTGTTATGTTTCTAATACTTTCTCTATCAAAATCTTATATACCAATAAAAGGCCAATGCCAAATTATTGTCCCACCAAAATGGGGTCCAGCAAGGAAAAAATATTTCATTACCAAATTAGCTAAGCTACTTTCAAGAATAAAATCTGCACCCTTTTGGTTGCAAATTGCAACTTAAAACATTTTCCATGGCATTTTAAACAATGGTCCTATACGTCATCATAAAGAAAAAAAAAGCAACTTTAGCAAGGTGGTTGAAACTTTAGCAAAAGAAAGACTAAGCAAGTTGTGTGCTTAGTGAGCTAAGCTTGAGGTTGAAACTTAAGGAAGTTGGAAAACAGTAGCGTCATTAGTTTTCATTTAATTTCTATTTCTTTTTTCATAACTAAAGATGTTGACACTGTAGTCCTCTTTTCTTCCTTTTCTTGTACAGTAGTGAGACCACCACTCAATTTTTTCATCATATCATTTCAAACTCCAAAATTACAAACCCTATTGTACTCATTTTCAGTAACTCCAACAAAACTTTAATTTTATCATATTTTTATATTGCGGCGCAAAAAATTTTCACAGAAAATCTAACATTAATTAAACAGAGAAATATCTCGTCGATTAGAATTTATATTGAATACCTACATAAACAAGCTCCATTAACTTGTAATATGCCTAAAACAGGCTAGAAGAAGAAATAAACATCTTCAATTAATAGAAAAATCCATTATTGAGTAATAACACAAAATTTGATGGATAGAACAATCAAAAAGCACCTTCAAGGTCCAAGACAAACAAGGAATTCCAGAGTTTAAAGAAGTTTTTGGCAAAATATTCTATCTTCCAATGATTTTTCTTAATATATATACTATTTGCTCATTTAAAGGCCCAATAGTAAACACAAAAACACATCACAAATCCTGACAGTTACCTTATATATAAACACAGTATACCTGTTCACTCTTTGATGAGGAGGATGTCTGATTGAGTATTGAGAAGAAACAATTTCATTGCTTTCCACAGCAGACCTAAATGATTGAACTGGAAAAAAGATGGGTAGATGAAGACTAAGAAAAGTTGTGGAACCACAATATTACAGAAACATATTACACAAAATGAAATCTGAATTTCAAAGAAGCGATACCCGCAGTGGAGCCACATTCAACCTCCCCTGGTACAATTCTGGTACTTGAAGAACTTTCTAGTCTTTTATGCATTCTCTCTTCTTCATCTTGAAGTTCCTGCTTCCGCATCCTGATTTTTGCTTCTATAACGCGTTGTTCTTCCTGCAGAATTTGAATTTATCAATTTTTCACACAACACCAGCCACTGAAAAGAAAACAAAAAGTAATGGTCACTAAGGCTAACCGAATCTTACAATTTGCTCCATGCCTTTTTCCTCCTTTGTTTTCACCCCTCTATACTCAACAGCATAATTTGAGGTTTTGCAAAAAGGACATCTGATAATGTTAAAGAATCAAAAGCGTGGGAATGATGGATCCCGAAAGGAAAGACCAATGTCATTAAATGGGAAAAAGTGTGCAACTATATATCAAAATCTTCCAAGGTAGGATACTGAGTAGGACGAGTTGAATTAGGATTTTTCATCTGCAGAAAACACTCTGGTGCAAAGAAAAATCAAATTCAATACAGAACATTAACAACAACATATGTAACTTATTGAAAAATTACCTGTACAAATGCCCTTCATGCAACAACGTGATCGATTGAGACTTGGGTAATACTGAAAAAAAAAAAAAAAAAAAAAAGAGATCCGGATTGGTAAGGCACACCAAAAGATTTTGCAAATTTCAATTACTGTTAAAAAGAATCTCAAACCAGCTAATTCTTTTTTTTCCCCTCAACCACCAAGAAACATTGAGAAAGAGCATAAAAACTGATATCATAAAATTCTATGCTCTAAGTTAAAACAAAAATAGTAAAAAAATTTGACTGAATACTGGATTGGTCAAGGGAAGCAACGAAAAAAGGAAAATCAAAAACACTTACTTCACAAAGAATCAATTTTTTCTGATTCCTTTTTTCTTAATTTTCCATGCAACTAAACACAGTCAAGAAATGAGAGAGAAATTCCAAAAAAAATAAAAATAAAAGAATGAAAAGAAAGAATAAGAGACATTGATAGTGTGATACAGACCAAGAAGCAAATGGGGCATTCTTCATGATCATCGAAGCATTCCTCATCCCCAGGATAACATGGTGCAAGTTTGGATTCAAGAATGAGCTTTCTTAGCTTCTTATGGTCCACATCTTTGTGAACATAGAGCCCTTGTGGCCTCGTATACCTCTCATCCACAACTTGTCTCCTCCTTCCCAGCTTATTTCCCATCCACAATTCGAAATTCAAATGGACAGATTCCTTCTTTGTCTTTGTTTATTCTTTGAGTAGCAAAAGCAATTCAACCGTAACAAAGATAAAAAAAAAAAAAAAAAAAAAAAAAAACACACAAGGACAAACTCCAATTACTTAACACATTTTGAAATTGAATCAGCAACAGATACAACAATAACAATAAATACAAATTTTACATAAAATATCCAAAACCCTAATTTATGGTCTTATAAAACGATCAACAACAACAAAAAGACACCAGACTATGCGTTCCATTCTACTAAATTTGGTATCAATAAAATTGGCCAAAAATTCCTGGAGAAAAAGCAATTAAAATTAACAGTCAAAAGCAGCAAAACCCTAACTGTTGCAGAAATTCAATAAAAGACACCATTAAAGTCCATAATTCAAAGCTGAATTGGCTACAACAGATAACATTTTCCAAATCCCCAAAAACAAATTGAAAACAGTTCCAAAAGTAGAAGAATAAAAAGTAACCCTGTTAATTGCTTAAATGATTGAAAGCATTATAAGCAAGAAGAAATGAAATAAACGAACCTTGAAATCGTTGAAGAAGCACTTGTCCAATGAAGATGAGAGATAGAGAACCGAGAGATTTTCGGGAACAAAATCAGAAGTTTCTATTTTATTCTGCTTTCTCTTCTTTATTCGCTTTAATTATTATATTTATATTAGAGAGAAGATATGATTTGTCTGTTTCTTGCTTTCTTTCTTTTTTTCTTTCGGCCTTCATAAATATAATAAAGTTTTTGATTAGTGGAAAGAATAGAAGAATTAATGTTTTATGTTTTTATTTTTTTTTAGAGGAAGAGAAGCAAGCCACGAAATCGTAAGAGTACGACAAGAGAAAAGAATCGTCATTTGTCTGCTTAATTAATAACTTTCATATTAGTCTTGTGTTTAATACTTAATTATTAAATTAATTAAGTATTCATTCCATTTATAGAATTTTCCAATTTTTTTTTCACAATTTTTAGGTGAGTTCATGCTGTGGAGATTTTTTAATTACATGATTTTGTTCTTAATTACAATAAATTTAGTATTTTTTTTTCTTATTTTCACCTTGGATTGTGTTTTCATCTCTCAATAGTTGTTTCTTCTCTTCTTCTTTTTCTTAGGTTTTCTTTATTTTATTTTATTTTAATTATCGTAGATTTTCTTTTTCAATAAGCGATGATCTCTTTTTTTATTTAAATTTTTAAATATAAACCTCTCTGAATATGTCAATTTATATTTTTTTTATGGACTTATTATGATTTATGTTAATATGTCTTTTTAATTTCTTTTTTTGAGTTTTTTTATTACTTTAATGTGATTTATTGATTCTTCTATAATGAAAGAGTTTCTTTTTTTTTCATAAAAACATAAAAGTCGATTTGTAATAAGTTTTGCTAAAAAAATTGTTTAAGTGAAAAGAGTCGTGGATTTGTCCTTAACTAACGAATGTAACAGAAGATTTGTAGATGATTAATTGAAAAGCTTCTTCGAAGGGATGGTACAAATTAAACTCTGATGGGTCTTTCTTGAATAGATAAGCATATATGTTGTAATCACTTAGGATTAGCTTTATCTTATCTGTTGTATTTTGTATTTTAACCTATCTTATAGTTGTATAACCTACCTGTACAAGTATAAGTATTATTGATAAACATAATAAAATTTAATCTTTGCTTATACTAAATCTACATGGTATCAGAACTTTTCTAAAAGTCTAAACAACTAATATTTGGCATGTGAATTTTTTTTCTTTTCCATCTGTTTCTCTATTTTTTCTTGATCATGGTTTTCGATGGTGCGCTGGTTAATACCATAGTTGGGACTGTTTCCAGCCCTTATTTGCCTTATATTCCAAATGTTTCTCATCAGTTCTCCATTAAACTAACCTCCACCAATTACCTTTTATGGAAAACTCAACTCTTACCACTACTTCGTGGATTTAATCTTCATAATCATATCAATGGTTCATAATCGATTCCCTCAGCTGTTTTGGGTAATCAAACAGCTCATAATCATGCCTATCTTGCTTGGTACCGTGAGGATCAACTTGTTTTGAGCTGGATAATCTTTTATGTTTCTGAAGGAGTTTTAACTCATATTGCTGGAGCAAAAACTGTTGTTGCCGCGTGGAAAAAGTTAGAGGCAACTTATGCCTCTAAGTCTCGAACTCAGATTAGACAACTAAAATCCCCATTATATAAATTGCGAAAAGAGAATGAAAGTATCCCAAAATATATACAACGTGCAAAAATGTTCTTTGATCAACTTGCAACGCTTCAAAGTCTTGTTTCTGAAACTGATCTGGTTGATACTATTACTGATGGTCTTGGACCTTCTTATAGACCATTTGTTCGGTCTCTAGAAGCTAGCTTAGCTTCTGTTTCGTTTGATATTTGTATGGTATGCTTCTTAGTGAATAAGCTCAATTGAATTCTTATGGCAATGTAGATTCTTTTCAACCTATTGCACAGTTCTTGAAATCAAGTAATTCTGGTCATGGTCATGTTGAAATACCAGAGGTAGGGGTTGTTTTGGATCTCATAGTAATCTCAATTCTTTTTCAAACCAATCATACTCTCAATATCGGACTTTTATTGATTCGAGTACAATTGTTTGTCACAATTGTCTATAATACCCTATAAATTCCTAACTCATATGCATAAATTAATTCTCAGTTTGTGGTTCATTAGTATTGAAATGATGGAAAATAATTTTAGAGATATAGTTAGAAAGCGAACTTGTTACTTTCCTGAAAGCAGCAGTGTCGGGAACACTACCGAGAAATTAGCAGTCCGGTCAACAGAAAAATTTCTGAAGTTGACCTGAGGATAAAAGATCACTATAATTTATGGGTAATTTTGGTAAAAAGAAAGAAGTGAAAATCATTTAGTAACACTGAAAAAAGTAACTAATGGCAAAATCGTAAATTAATGGAAGTTTAAGGTGAATAGTAAAAATTGATCTGTCAGGGTTACAGAATGACTCCAGAACCTTTTTTTATAAATAAGTATAAATTAAAATAAGCTTATTAACTCCCCACTTTGAAATCCAATTCCTGACAGAATTGATAGAATAAATTACAGAAGATTTTGGACCAAAATGTGATGGATGGAAGTTCGGGGATTAAGTTGTAATTTGCTGTAACACCTCAGCTTAGCCTGAACCAAATCCATATAGAGATCTTCGGGGGGAGATTTTTAATTTCTTTATATTGTTATGTTTATATATATTTATGCATGAAATTGGTATTTATGCATGTTATTTGAATTAGTTCTA
>CANXYC012468245.1:0-12220 GCA_948193065.1 Aleurites moluccanus | reverse complement strand
GTTCCATGGTACTGTAGTTAAATTATGGCATGTAGAAAATGTTAAGTTTGCATGTATATATTTTTATATATTGAGTATAATAAATGTTTGTGTAATCATATATGATTGTGGTGTATGTTATATATATATTGTGATGGTAATATTGAGATTGTTTGGTGATCCAGAGGGATCCTGGTGCTTGAGATGAGATGGAATATTATAGAAGTGTTATTTGTGTATTTTGTTTTCTTAGGCATAGTCCAAATTTTATAGGAGGTGCTGTCGAATTTTCTTCAGCATTTTATATTTATTTTGAAGGATATTTGTTTGATGCATGCCATATATATAGTTATTGGGTTCTACGCGGTACTGGTCGCTTATGCATCACCCGTACCCTAGGACCGTCACGACTTCCGAGATAGGTCGTGACATCATTTGAACCAAAAGATTCATCAAAATCATACTTTGATTCATATTTCTTCCTATTAGGGCTTCATTCCAACTTTTGATTTTTCTTCTAACCAAAACATGTTTTGGATACTAAATATCATCAAAGAACATCTTATGAACATAATCAAACCAAAAGAATGGTAAAATCAATCACTTACCAAAAGTTCTTCAAAAACTTCGAAGCTTTTATTCTTTGCTTTTTCTTGTTTTTCCTTAGAATCTAAAGCTATATTTGAGTTTATAATGGTGGAATTAGTATGTTTCTATAACAAAATGGAAGAAAACTACAAGCTTTGGTGTTCCATCAAGGTGGCCGAAACTTTAGCAATGGAGGAGAGAGAAATTTGGTTGGTGAATGGATAAGGAAGATGAAGAGGTTGTAAAAATCAACCTAAATATCATATGGCATAATCCTATGCTTTGAGTTTATGGTAAAAATTATGAAACCTAGCCATCCAACCATCCATTTCTTCATCATTTCATCCAATGGTTAGATTTAGATAAGCCTAAAATGATACCATAAGCTTCCATACACTATATAAGTCCATATTTCAAAGGAAAAGACTAAATTGCCCTTAGTTCAAATGAAATCCCTAAATCGAGCAGCTTTGCCCGGAATTATTTTCTACCGGGTTTAATTCTCCAACAAAATTTCAAATAAATAAAATACCATCATTTTCATGTTCTAATATTCTTTTCTACCTTCAAATATCATGTTAATTTCCATAAAACTCAAAGGGGTGTGAAATGACCATTTTGCCCCCAGTTCACCAAAAATTCAATTTTTTTTCAATTTCTTCCTAACAGCCTTTAAACCACTTTTATGCGCATAATACTTCCTAAAACATGCATATACATTCAATTCAAACATAAACATGCATTAACACACAACTTTCAAGCAAAGGACAAATCTCCTAGGTTTGCCCTTTAGAGTTCAGGTTCTAAGCCTTAACTGAAGTGTTACATTACGATAAGGTAACAAAGCTATTGATACGTTCTGATGATAAGGATTCTATTATATGATTTGATAGTGTTATTCGATTATGAGAACTTGTGTTCTTATAAGCATAACCCTATGAAACTTCTATATCCATATTCCTTTGGTTTGACCATTGTATTGATTGTTTATATCTTAATGAGTTTAAGGCTCACTCCTCTTCATTAGATTTCAGGTGATAGTGTAGCTCGAGAGGTAGTTAACATAGAAGACAAAGCTTCTTGATTCATTCCTCCTTGGTTATATCTTATTGAGTTAACATGTGCAATTCTTTTGATTTATATATTTTGTATTATGTATAGAGCTCCGTAGTTATATATTGAGCGTGATATTATTTTGATGTTTGAATTAATACATTGTGGGTTACCCTTGCTCCATAGTTAGTATACTCTTCTGTGGATTTCAGGTGATAGTGTAGCTTGAGAGGGAGTTAACATAGAAGACAGAGTTTATTGATTCATTCCTCTTTGGCTATATCTTACTGAGTTAACATATGTAATTCTTTTGATTTATATATTTTGTATTATATGTTTATATGTATAAGGAGTATACTCTAGAGCTCCGTAGTTAGATATTGAGAGTGATATTATTTTGATATTTGAATTGATACATTGTGGGTTACCCTTATTCCATATTGATGTGGAATGTATCTTTTGATCGGTAGAGAATAAAAGGAAATCATATGATAATATATGAAAATGCATGAATGATGATTATATGATTCACATAAATGAGTATACATGATTATAACTATGTATGATATGGATAAATGTTATGTGTAATACCTGATTTTTTTATTATTATTATTGCATGTTGCTGAAATGATTATGGATAGATTAATGTTTTGGAGAATTTTAGAATTCTATATGCAGGAAGGATTTTGTGAGTCAATTTTTGTGATCTTAAAGGAATAATTTAGAAAAGTGTAAATCATAAGAGTTGTAGATTTATATCTTATCTATAAGTCTGTAGAACTGTTTTGGAAAATTCTGTGTGTGTAAAGAGATATGCCTTTCAACCAGAACCTATCTAGTTATCTATTTCCTGCAGAAAATCTGAGTCTGTTTGTTATTTTTTGAGAATATTAGAGGTCGATTGAGTCAAAAGTGTGAGCAAAAAAAATGTTCCTTTATGTGTTATTTACATGGCTATAAAATTTCAAGGAGATTGGATAATTGTAGCTCAAGAGATATCTAATTTAATCAGACCTGCTTGGACAATGCTTGTAGAATAAAGTCAGGGTGAATTTAGAAATTCACCATAAATTGTGCAGATCTCTTTTTTATCTGAATTATGGATATGTTGGACCCTAGAGTATCTATTTTAAGTGAAAAAAATAATCAAGTAGTTTGGATGTCTGTAGCTCATTTGCGAGCTGGTTTAGTGAGAGCTGACGAGGAAGGTTTTTCAGCTCGACAGAAATAGGTAATGCGAGATGATTCCTCGATTTCAAAATGGTTAGAGGCTGATCAAGCTGGAAAGGTAAGCATGGAAATTGTAGCCCTGTGTGTCTAGTTTAACTGGGAAAAAGAATCGGGGCATTTGAACTTCTCTATCTAGCTCGCGAGTTATTTTAGTACGAGATGGCGAGATGGCTGGCGAGGCAGGATTCCAGCTCGCCAAAGTGGAGAATTGGCGAAGTGGCATTGCCGAAGTCGAGAATTGCCAAAGTGTCATTGGTGAAGTGGAGAATTGGTGAAGTGGTATTGCCAAAGTGGAATTGGTGAAGTGGCATTGGCGAAGTGGCATTTCCGAAGTGGAATTCGGCGAGGTGAGATTGACGAAGTGGACTTTGGCGAAGTGGGATTTCCGAAGTGGAATTCGGCGAGGTGAGATTGACGAAGTGGACTTTAGCGAAGCGGGACTGCTGAAGTGGAATTCAGCAAGCTGAGATTGGCGAAGTGGGATTTGGCAAAGTGGAATTTGGTGAGGTGGAATTTGGTGAAGTGGGTAATAGTGAGGTAGTAGCTTATTTAAAGTAGAAGCAGTAGCCATTTTCACGATAACTTCTTCTTCCCTTTTTCTTCGTTCTTCTTCATTTCTTCTCCTATCTCTCTCAAATCTGTCCCATTTATTTTCTGATGTATTAATACTCAAAATTAATGTATTAGATAATTAATTTAACGCATTCAAAGGCTTTGATCCTTATTTTCAAGTCAGATTCTTCAATAACTCAGTTTTGGGGAAAATAAGATGATTTTCTCCAAACTTCATTTTCTTTTTAAATTAAGATTTCTGGTAGTTAAAATAGTTATTTATGAGTTGTATAGAACCTATTATGAGTATTTAAGGCTATTAATTTTGATTAATATGTAAGATACCATAATTTATGAATTTTGATGAATAGTGACGTGAATAGTAAGTATGTTCTAAATTTTCAGATTTTCATTAAGAGATGAATTAAATTAATGTAAGGAAACAATAATAGAGACTATAAAATGGTTAAAATTATAAAGAACCATATTATATACTATTAATTGAGAAAACTCTAATTTTAAGTATTTGGGGAATTGTCATAGGAGAAGAGAACTCAAAGAAATAGAGGAGATTATTGAATGTACAAGTAATTGAGGGAAATATAAGGATAAATTGCTTTAAGGTAAGTATGAACTATGTTAATGTATGTTCTTACCCATTAATTGAGATTGCTACTCCTTTCTTACTTCATGTAAAATTTTCTTAAATTCATTATTGATGAACCTAAACCTATAAATTCATAATTATAAACTATAAATTGTTGAAACCCTCCTAAACAAGCCAATTGCATGGATAACTTGGCTGTTGTTTTTTTAGACCAAGATCATTATATACCTATTTGTGTGATGGAATAACTATATATAAATATGTGATGTTGGTCTTGTGACCACTATGTTTCTTGATAATATGTCCAAGCTATATAACCCATGAACCACATGTAAATAGAATGCTCTTCCCAATGAGAGTAAATTCATTGGTCCATTGTACACTTTGGGAACCTGGCTGATAGGGTATAGTATCAGTGTTCCACCTAGAGGGGATCACGAGCTCTAGGCATGTGCCCTGCACAAGCACATGGAGACGTTGAGGTGACAAGGTGCACCGATACGCTATGATATGATATGTTCTGAGTTCTATTTCATGATATGATTTATAGTGCCAATCTTTATGGATGCTCATATGTTAAAGAAACTATGATTGCTCATGTTATGATTCCTTATGCAATCATTCTGATGATTTCTTTCCTTATGATATTCCAAAAGTATATTGAATAAATGTTCAAGTTCATACTTATCCTTTATATCTTTATGATACCTTTAAGCATTAGTGTAGTTTATACCTTACTGAGTTAAAGGCTCACTCCTCTTTTGTGAAATTCCAGGTGATATTATAGCTTGAGAGGGAGCTAACTTAGAAGACAGAGCTTCTTGATTCAATCCTCCAAAAAGACTCTATGTAATTCTTTTGATATACATTCATTAGTTTGTATTATGGTATTGCATGTATTAGGAGTATACTCTAGAGCTCCGTAGTTAGATGTTGAGGTTAATATTACTTTTATGTCTGAATTGTTACAATTTGGGCTGCCTATATTCCTTATTAATGTGGGATGTATCTTTTGATCGATAAGGAACAAGAGGAAATCATATAATGATAAATATAAATGTACGAATTATAATTGCATGAATCATAGAAATGAGTATTTGAAATGTTAACTATATATGATACGGATCTGTATTGTGTATGAGATCCAGGATATGAGTGTTCTACAGGTTTATGGTAGCCTTAAGCCTACCCTTGCCCTAGGACCCTCGCACCACTAGAGTTGGGGTATGACAAAAGTGGTATCAGAGCTATAGGTTTATAATCCTTAAGATAGAAAGATAAATGTATGTGTATGTTCCCTATACTAAGTGTTGATTAAGATAACTACGGAGCATAGGATTCATGTCTCGTCTATGTTGTGTATTCCTTTGGATAAATCTGCATTAAGTATGTGTTGTGAGTCTAAGTTTGTTATACTTATATCAGCATCGAAATGCCTCTATGATGTAGTAAAGGGCGAAGTCGAGGCTGTTCCAGGTGAGATTTACCATCTAAAAAGGGTTCGGTAAATGGGTTTGGATGTAACGAGGTTCCTCAGGCACCACAGGTGGATATGGCTAACATGGCTCGACAGATAGATCAACTACAAAGGAATTCCGAAATGATAGTTGAGTTTATCATGCAGCAAAGACAACAACAGGTACCTCCGGTACCGGTAATTCCAGAGGTGCCAGTTCCTCCTGCATATCCTTCAGTTATGCCTCAAGTAGATGAAGTATCATTTGAAAGGTACCTTAAGCCTATGCCCTCGAAGTATAGAGAGATGGATGATAGATTTGAGAGGAAAGAGAAGAAGAAAGCTAAGATGAGTAGCTCCTCCAGACATGAGAGTGGGATGAAGAGAATGGGAGTGACTCAATAGTCAGCCCTCCAGAGTAGGTATAGAGGACTTTCTGGGAGATCACAGCAGAGCCAGAATACCTCTAGATCAACTGCTCAGACAAGTTATGGTACAGTCAGATCTGTATCACATAAAGACAAATCCTTTATGTTCTACATGTGGTAAGTTCCATAAAGGACCTTGTTTCCATGAGACAGGAGCATGCTATAGATGTGGACAACATGGTCATTTACTTAAGAACTGTCCACAATTGACTTTTGGAGCTAGACCTCGGATTTCTCAAACTATATTTCAGAAGGATAGAGAGAGGAGCATTGGTCCACAGTCAGGTATGGGCCAAGACACCTTCAGTAGAACTTCAAAGGCTGGTAAGGGATCAGGTCATCAAATGGCACAGGCTTCGGGATCAGTTTCTTCAGGCAAAAGTAGAGGGAGAGTTTTTGCTGCAGTACAATAAGAAGTTCAAATACCCAAACTGATGATCACAGGTATTCTTATGATTTAAGACTTGGATGACACAGTGGTGATTGATTCATGAGTTATGTATTTCTTTGCATTATATTACTTTGCTCAGAAGTTGCATGTGCTTAAAAGTTGCTTGAAATGTTTTAGATTTCTTATATTTTTCTAGAGGAAGAGATTGAAGTTATCACTTCTATTATTTTATTTGTTTATAATGGTATAAATGATAAGAATTTAGATATGGATTTAGTAGATGAGGTGTTAAGATTATTTATAGACAAGTTATCATAGTGTTAATCAGTGATATCCTTGTACAATCTAAAAGTAAGGAAGGAATATAAAGACCATCTTTGGAGTATGTTGTGAACTAAAGAGAGTGGATACATATAGTGATGGAAGTTCTATGGTATAACAAGAGTTTGAGGGAAAAAAATTCTATAAGGAGAGAATGTAATACACTAAGTGTTGATCGGTGGAATCTATGTCAAATTGAGGAAGCATAATATAGTTTATGACTCTGATAAGTTCTGATGGTGTTCTTGTATATGGCAATTTGGATGTACCTCTATATCATGATGAGATATGAAATGATTTGAAATGGTAATTTAACTTATGATATGTAATATGATTTAAGGTTTTGTAAAGTTTGAGGAATTGATTGGAATATTTTATAGTTACATAAGGATGTAACATTATGATAGGTTTATAGTATAAGTTGAGCATGACAGAATAATTATGACATTGAAGAGACATAATGTTTGACTGAAAGAGTCTGTATATGATTAAAGAGATAGAAGTTATGATTTGTTATTAATAACTAATTTCATTGATATGATGTGAGAAAAGATATGCCAGGAACTGTAAATAAGTTAAGGTAATATTAAAGTTAAATGATTAATGCATGTAGGTATGATAATTATCAAATATGTGTAAATGATTCTTAATAGGTATAAGACTGATGAATCGTCTGATAATTGAATGGAGATTTTGCTTTATATAATAATGGGTAAAAGTCATGTTTACAAGTATAGTTGATCTAAGTAATGATGATAGATGTGTGAATTTATCAATTGCCGGATGATAATTTGATAGCAAAATATATATTATGGTGCAATATAATTATCACATAAGGTTAGATTATGACTTAGAAGTCTATCTAAGAGCTAATGTAAGCTGTGTTATATAAATGGAATGATTTATGATCTTGAGAGTTTCTATGATTTGTTAGCTATGAGCTTGGTGTAATTCAGACAAAAGATAAGAATAAGTATGGAGCATGGACTTAGAAGCTTCCTAAGGGTTAATAGTTGATACTTGACTAATGTTTAGTTGGAGATCAAGTTATGATAGTGCTTACTAATTCCAAGAGAATGTCTAGTTCATACTGTAAGTTGACTAGTTAATCTACTGTTATTGATGGATTGATGATAGACTATTTTAAGTGTATTAGAAATTATTATGTAAGCATATTTGTGTTGAACTATAGATATAAATTATGATGTAACCTATTACTTATATGGTGTTAAAGTGATTTTGGGTTGATTTCTGAAATTCTTAAGAAGACTTTTGTGATAAGATGTTATGTTTCAATTTTTGGCCCAAGGAATTGGTGATAGAGGAGTTTACCCCTAAAAGTATTAGTAAATTTGAAGGATCAATTAGACTTCTAAGATGAGAGAAGGATTTAAAATGTGAAAATTTCATATCAGTTAAACTACCAAGCTAATGTTTGAAGCCATTCAGAAAGATTGCAGCAGAAGGAAGTTATTTTAAATTGGATGCGCTGATGAGCATGGATACAGTTAACTTTATACTTTTGAGGTATATTAACCCTCAGTGTCTTGCTTATGGGAGATGTTATTTCGAAATAGATGCTTAGTGCGGATGTGGATTATCAGTGTATTATGTAAAGGGTTATCCATACAGGACTGAGAATATAAATATACAGTTGGAAGAAGAAGCATGAGAGGTGATAAGATTGGTTAGGGTTGAGTCAAGTCATGAGTCAGTCATCCGGATGAGAGTTTAAGGATAAAAGCAGAGGTAATTGTTTTAGTTCAACAAGGGGGTTAAATTCGGAATGATGGATACAAGTATAGTTACATGACAATTTCAATGGAATATGAAAGTACAAATATCTGCAAGATTAAATGATAAGAATATGTTATGAAAGGTTTAAGGAAATTGATAAACAAAGAACCTTAAAGGTACTTATAAGATGGAATGACGTGTTTGATTATGGTATTATGAGTGGGAAATTCTAAGACAATAAGTGTTCCAAGAATAATACTAAGAAAATTAATAGCCCCTTGAAGATGGACAAGAGTATTCCTATGATAAGTACAAAAAGGAATGCTAAGAAGATATACAGGTTAAGGCTTCAGAGCATAAGATGAGAGAAGTTTCTTGCATATTAATCATTCTCAACTTCAACAGTGTGCATCTAGTACTTCATATATCGATGCTTCGAAAGTATGTTGCTGACCCTTCACACATGTTACAAGTTCCGGCAGTGGACCTTCAACAATACTTGATGTATTAAGAGTTCCAGTCGCCATTGTGGACTGAATGATTAAGAGACTGCAATATACATATATAGCAATGGTTAAAGTCCTATGGAGGAATTAAGCTATGGATGTAATACCTAAAATTTTTTTATTTTTTATTTATTATTGCATGTTGTTGAGATGATTATGGATAGATTAATGTTTTGGAGAATTTCAAAATTCTGTATGCATGAAGAATTTTGTGAGTCAGTTTTTGTGATCTTAAAGGAATAATTTAGAAAAGTGTAAATCATAAGAGTTGTAGATTTATTTCTTATCTATAAGGCTGTAGAATTGTTTTGGAAAATTTTGTGTGTGTAAGGAGATATACCCTTCAACCAGAAACTATCTGGTTCTCTATTTCCTGCAGAAAATTTGAGTTTGTTTGTTATTTTCTGAGAATATTAGAGGCTGATT
This sequence comes from Aleurites moluccanus, assembly GCA_948193065.1. Classification (NCBI taxonomy): domain Eukaryota; kingdom Viridiplantae; phylum Streptophyta; class Magnoliopsida; order Malpighiales; family Euphorbiaceae; genus Aleurites; species Aleurites moluccanus. The sequence goes on along the minus strand of CANXYC012468245.1, from coordinate 2,946 downwards.
GAGTCAAAAGTGTGATCAGGAAAAATGTTCCTTTATGGGTTATTTAGATGGTTGTAAAATTTCAAGGAGATTAGATAATTGTAGCACAAGAGATATCTAATTTAATGAGACCTGCTCGGACAGTGCTTGGAGAGTAAAGTCAGGGTGAATTTAGAAATTCATCATAAATTTTGAAGATCTCTTTTTTATCTGAATTATGGATATGTTGGACCTTAAAGTGTCTATTTTAAGTGATAAAAAGAATCAAGGAGTTTGGATGTCTGTAGCTCATTTGCAAGCTGGTTTAGTGCGAGTTGACGAGGAAGGCTTTCCAGCTTGAAAGAAATAGGTAATGCGAGATGATTCCTCGATTTCAAAATAGTTAGAGGCTGATCAAACTAGAAAGGTAAGCATAAAAATTGTAGCCCTGTGTGTCTAGTTTAACTAGGAAAAAGAATCGGGGCATTTGGACTTCTCTATCTAGCTTGCGAGCTATTTTAGTGCGAGATGGCGAGATAGCTGGCGAGACAGGATTCCAGCTCGCCAAAGTGGAGAATTGGCGAAGTGGCATTGCCAAAGTGGCATTGGCAAAGTGGAGAATTGCCAAAGTGGCATTAGTGAAGTGGAGAATTAGCGAAGTGGCATTGTCAAAGTGTCATTGCCAAAGTGGAATTGGCGAAGTGGCATTGCAGAAGTGGAATTCGGCGAGGTGAGATTGGCGAAGTGGACTTTGGCAAAGTGGGATTACCGAAGTGGAATTCGGCGAGCTAACATTAGTGAAGTGGGATTTGGTGAAGTGGAATTTGGCGAGCTGGAATTTGGCGAAGTGGGTATTAGTGAGACAATAGCTTATTTAAAGGAGAAGCAGTAGTTATTTTCACGATAACTTCTTCTTCCCTTTTTCTTCGTTCTTCTTCATTTCTTTTCCTATCTCTCTTAAATATAATATCTGCCATTTTGTGGTGTTTTTATTGATTTTGTATATTGGGAGAACTTATTAAAAATTTTAATGAGAATGTTGAGAATTTCAGGAATTTTTGTTTTGGATGCAGCAGGATTTTGTAATGATAATTTCATGTTCTTAAAGATATAATTTGATAAAGTGTAAAGCATGAAAGTTGTGAGCTTATGTCTTTATTATAATTTTGAAAAATGGTTTGGCAAAATTTTGTGTGTGTTATGAGTTGTGTCTATTTGAGCAAGGCTAGTCTGGTTAAGAGTTCCTGCAGGGATGCAGTGTCAGTTTGGAATTACTGGGAATGAATGAGGCAGAATTAGCTAAAGGTGTGAACATAAAAAATGTTCCTTTGTATGTTGAGATAATGGCTGTAAAATTTTAGAATTTTTTGGATAAGTGTATCTCAGTGTAGAGTGGGTTTTATCAGACCTGTTCGGAGAAATTTTAAGGCAGCAAGTCTGGGTGACATTTGGAGAGTCACCATGGTCTGTGTGTTGATTCTTTTGATTTGCAATTTTGATATGTTGTGCTCCTGCATGTTGAATTTAAGTAATAAAAAGAATTAGTAAATTTGGATATTTGTAACTCATTTGCGAGCTGGCTAAGTGTGGGATGTTCAGGTAGGAATTTACCTTAGAAGAATTTGTTATGGTGAGCCAGCAAAATGAGACGAGGCATTTTGCGAAATGGCAATGCAAAGTGGCGTAATAGCATAAAGACGAAGAGCTTTGGCGAAGAGCTTAGGCAAAGAGGTTGTGGCGAAGAGCTAAGGCGAAGAGGATTTGGAGAAGAGGATAAGGCGAAGTGGCATTATGCGAAGAAGCGTTACGCGAAGAGAGAATGTGCGAAGTGGCAGTTCGCAAAGAGGCGAAGAAGTGAAGAGGCGAAGAGACGATGAAGCGAAGAGGTGAAGAGACGATGAAACATTGCTGAGGTAGCATATGTGAGGAGGAGTTGCGAGGAGAGTCTGGTGAGGCAGCATACGCGAGGTAGCATATACGAACTGGAATGTGGGAGGTAGCATTGCTGGATCAAGATTGGCGAGCTGGCAAGTGCGAGCTGGGAATGCGAAGTGGGAATGGCGAGCTGGTTGGTGTGCTTCTAGGGCAGTGTTTATTTAAACCCAGTGAACCCCAATAACGTTTTACGATTTTCTTTCTTCTACCTTCGATTAATTTCAGTCTTTTCTCAAAATATTTTCATTTCTTTTCTAAGGCATTAATACTTAAATTAATGCATTAGAACTCTAGATTATTAAGTATTAAGACAAAAATCATCAAAAATTGGAGCAGTAACCTCATAATTTCAGTTTGAAGGAAATAAGGTAAATTTTCTTCCTAAGCTATTTTCTTTGGATTTCTTTAAGTCTATGGGTTAGAATAATTAATATTGGGTATACAAAATTTATTACTAGTGATCTGAAGCTATTAATGGTAGTTAATGTGGGAGAAATCAACTTGGTGAGACTGTCATAAATAGTAACTCCGAAAATTTAATGCAGAAATTTCATAAAGAGATAAATGAAATTGTTATTAGGAATTAAGAATAGGGACTCTAAGATAATTAATTATTAGGAAATCATGTTGAATATTATTAGTTTGGAGAAACCCTAATTTTTATATATTTGGAAAATTTCTTAGGAGAAGAAATTCGAATTTGATTGAGGGATTTTAAGTGGGCAGATTTCTAAGGAGGAAATTAAGAGGAATTTATGTAAGAGGTAAGTATGAACATTCTATTTGATTATTATTCTTTGAAATTAAAATGACCAAAGTATTCTTACATTTGATTATCCTATTATATATATATATATTTATATACTTGTATAATATAAATGGCTAGATCAATATTCTTGGATCAAGTACATATATTCCTTGCTTGTGATCCCGATTTGAATGATGTTATTCAATGATAGTCTTGCGACCCATATACTTCCTATGAGATTGAAACCTATGGATAGAACGCTCTTCCCAATAAGAGTAAATTCATTGGTCCATTGTGCACTTTGG
>CANXYC012468211.1:0-21522 GCA_948193065.1 Aleurites moluccanus | reverse complement strand
ATTATATAAATAAATATATATATATATATATATATATATATATATATATATATATATATATATATATATATATATGGAATAATTTGTTCAATAAATAATTCTTATGAGATTGTTGTAATTTATTGAATGCACTTATTAAATTAAATTTGTTCAAGTACTCATAATTTAATGTATGTTGAATTTTTAATATTTTATTAAAAAATATTACTGAATATTTTTGATGTATTAAAATATTTATATTTTAATTATGTTTGGTTGATATTTTGTGTGTTTGAATTTATTAATATTTTTTAAATAAATTTTTTTATATTTTTAACTATTATTTATAAATTTTATAAATGTAAACAAATTTATTAATACAATATTTAAGCGGGGAACGGGGATCTCCACAGAGAACGGGAATCCTCACGGGGATGAGAATTGAGACTAAATTATCCCCGTATGTGAAATAGGGACGAAAATAGGGATTCCCCGCTAAAGCGGGGGTGGGGATGGGGATGGGGATGGTTCCCCCGCCCCCGCCCATTGCCATCCCTATTAAACCCTGATCATCTCATATATTTTTTCTCAAAAGTTTTCTCTCTTTTTTTTTTTTTTATTTTGGGCTGGTAGTCACATTTTTTTACTTTGTCGTAGTTTTTATTTGTTTTAATAAATACAAATATGATTTTTGGAGATTTGTTAGCATATATATTTTTTTTGTATTTATTTTTATTTTCTTTTGATGATAGTTTTTTTTTTTTCTAAAAGTATTTATTTTTTAATTTGGAGTATTATTATTCTATATGAGATTAATATTAAAAATTTCAATAAGAATGATGGATCAAATATTTATAATTATGTGATGAATTCATTTAAAAATATAAAAATCGAGTTGGAAAATGATATAAAAATTGAGCAAATGTGTATTTACCGTCATTATATATTATGATAACATGGTAATTTTTCTACATAGAGCGTACTTATGCCATTGAGTTTGATCAACAACATAGTTTAGAGTTTGTAAATTTAATATTTTATTTATTGTTAACTATTTAATTTATTTTTATGAATGAGGATTATCTATTTTATATAAAAATAATACTACTTTATTAAATTAAATTAAAAACAAAACATGTTTTATAACTTTTAAAGAGCTAAAATATTATTGAAACTATTGTTATAACTTTATTCAAAACAAATATAATACCAAATGAATATGCAAATATAAAGATAAGATTTTTGAGTTGTTCCTATTTGGTCACTTGTGCAATCATATTGCTTATTGAGCTAGTTTGCTCTTTGGCCATCTCCACTAATGAATCCTGCATTTTAAAATAAAGTATATAATTAATAGAAACTAAAATCTCTCTCTCTCAAATTAATTATATATTTAAAGTATAATTAAGAAAACTCATACATGTGTTGACATTATTCGAATTACTGTTCTCTTGCTTGATTCTTGAAGCTCACCAGCAATAACAATCTCATCCAATATATAGTAAGCCTGTAAAGAATTGTCATAAGCAATTTTAGGCCTCATTTAATAGCACAGTTATTTGAAAAGTCATGTGATTTTCAAACAATTTAACTTGTCTCTGCTACTCTTAATTTTTTTTTTTTAATTAATGTTTTTGTTGTTAACTTGTTAAATATGTAACTCTTTTCATTATTTTAAAGATTTTATATGAAAATTTTTAATTTGATTATCATAATTTTTATATTTTTATATGCATTTTTTATGCTATGTTAATATATGTTTAAATATAATTTTAATTTTAGAGATATTCTTATACAATAAAAAATATAAGAATAATCTCCTGATGGGATTCGAATGCGAGAACTTCCGCTATAAATCATTCTTACTCATAAATTCAGTGAGATCTTATTTTTAATTATATTTGTTATGGTATTATTGTTCATTACATAAATTAAATAAATAGAAATTATACTTATACTATGAGGTCTAGTAAATAATATAAATAATCAATACCTTGTGAAAATTGAAGATCAAATCCAATTCACAAACCTAAAAAGAAACAAGAAAAAAGTAATTAAAGAAAAAAATCAATTCAACAAATTATATCAATATCGACAATGTAAATAATTAATAAAGACTAATAAGAAGATTTACACTGCCAAAATAACGATCCAATATCTCAACATAATGATGAATAATATCAAGAACTTCCAGTTCATTGTCATTCCCATCAATGCACATGCAGAAATATAAGCCTGCATACCTACTCATCATCATAACATTTCATGTAGTTAAAAAATAAATAAATTAGAAAAAAAATAAGAGTACTGTGTGAAAGGCTTCAAATACAACCTTCTATAAACAACCTTTAATCCTCTCCATTCCACAAAGTTGCAAAGTTTTGGACCACGATTAAGTACTATACCACTGAGCTCACGTATCACCTTTACAAAGTTCAGTAAACCATCAACTGTATATCAACGATGCAATGCATACAACTTGTCATTTGCCAAAATTACCTATTATATATATATATATAGAGAGAGAGAGAGAGAGATTAATTTCTATTAGTAGGATTTGGTAAAGATTGAATTTGAAACTGTTTAATTTCAAAATTCATGTTTAATTTTAAATATTAAATAATAATTTGCTAAACTCTAAATAAAACAAAAGTAATTTGACAAAAGCTATCTAATGGTGATATTAAATACATAGTAAAACTATAATGAGAATGCATTTTGAATTTGGTATGGTAGTTTGAAAACTTTTTTGTTTTTGAGAGGAAAGAAAAGAAAATTCAAAGTCGAATTATAAGCAGATAAAAAAAAATTAAGATATTTAATTTTATGAAAATTTTATTATATTTATTCTTAATGATCATTGAGAAGATGACTGTAAACTTTATAATAGTGAATCACCTATAAATCAACAAAGAGATTGACTTGAAAAAAAAAAATTACCTTTTGATTCTTAGCTTTTTGGAGAAAACTTTAATACCATTGAACTAGAAACTAACTGGTGGTATTATCAATTATCTTTTGATAAGGTGGATTCCTAGGAGATTGTCAATCACCCTAACAAATTTTGAAAAATTATTAATATTTATTAAAAAAAGACTAATTATTATTTTCTTTGACAAATAATTTATTATATTAAATTTTTTCGATATTTCAAAAATATACTAACTCTCTCCTGATAAATTACATAATATACTAATTAACTTTTTCATCCAAATTCTGTTTATTTTGCCATTAAAAATGAGCGGAAAGACTGAAATACCCTTATAACTCTTCTTTTTCTCCGCCCAAACTCCTCTCTCCACAGAAACTCTTCTCTCATCCCTCAATATCATCCCAACCAAATTTCACTTGAAATTAACTCCAATTTCTTAAAATTACTGATTGTCAATGAGAATACACACACTCGATAGTGATATGTTGGTGAACAAAACAACAGATACAGAAGTGATGTGTACCAGAATAACTCAGTATTCAAATCATCATTTTCTTCAGGTGGTAAAGGGCTTCCAATTAATGATCCCATACTAAATTTTGGTAGGGAGAAGCGCCCATTCTCAAAAAGTGAAATGCCTTATAGAGAGGACACCTACTTCAAGGACTTTGGGCCACTGGTTTTAATGGGCGAGATCCCTTTTCTGCAGGTCTTGTTGGGCTAGTTAAGAAGAAGAAGGATGTGCCTAAACAGGTTGATTTTCATGACCCTGTTCGAGAATCTTTTGAGACTGAACTTGAGAGAGTTCAGAAGATGCAGGAATAGGAGCGACATCGGATACTGGAAGAACATGAAAGAGCTATGGAGCTAGCTCGGAGAGAAAAAAGAGGAGAGGATGCGGTTGGCTAGGGAACAAGAAGAACAACAAAGAAGGTTGGAAGAAGAGAGACTGGAAGCCATACAGAGAGCTGAACAAGAGAGATTGGAATCTGTGCGAAGAGATGAAGAACAAAGGATAGCTAGAGAGGAGGAGAAACACATAATTCTTTTGGAAGAGGAAAGGAGGAAACAGGCTGCTAAGTAGAAGCTTTTAGAATTGAAGGAAAGGATTGCGAAGCGGAATGCTGAATAAGCAAAGAATGTTAATACAAATTATTCTGGTATTTTAGATGAGAAAATGTCAAGGATGGTGACAAAAAATAATCATTTTTTGTTTGTTTTGGTTGGCATTAACAAGTAGATGTTTTTTCTTCTTCTACCCCTTTCACAAACCAATTGAAGCTATTTCTATGATAGAGAAAGTGTTTTAACTGCAAAATGGAAGGAATTTGAACATAAGTCGATTAATATATTATATAATTCATAGAAAAATTAATATATTTTTGAAATGTGAGAGATACTTTCTATAATAGGTTATTCGTATGAGTAAAATAGTAATTAGTCCAAAAAAATTTTAAATTTATTGAAAAATAAATTTCACCTCTATAACTAAAATCTAAAAAATAAAAAAATTATGTCACCTCCTAAAACTAAGAGGCTACAACCGCTATTTTAAAGCAAATGTATGGACATAATAGAGATGAATGAAAATATGTTATTTTATAATGAAAAAGAGAGAGAGAGAGAGAGAATGTGATGAATGAAAATATATTATTTTATAATGAAAAAGAGAGAGAGAGAGAGAGAGAATGAAGACACTACCTTAGATCTTTCTTTTTGGGAGTATGGAGAATACCATTTGGTTAATCTCACTTTTCCTTGGCGACTGATAAGAAGCACAAAGTGAATCTAAAACAAAATTAAGCACAAAATCTTCAAAACCCTTGTTATTATAGCATAATTAGCTACTAAATAGCCCCAATATGCAAAGATGTCTTTTACTAGGGAATGCCATAATTATTTTCATCAATAACTTAATACCATAATAAATATCATAGTTATTATATAATAAATAGTACAATTTGTAGAAGTTTTCCAAAAATAAATTAAATGCATAAATTAATAATTCTAACATCTCTATATCATAAGAAATTCTGAATAACATTATAATATATTTTCTTAGAAATGGAATCCTTGAAAATCATTTTAGTGTTAAATCTCCTCATATACTTGAATTAGAAATTAGAACTAAATAAAATAATGTATGCAAATTAAAAAATCCAAAACATACCATTGCTAAAATATTGAAGTTGCACGATGGTTATTATCTTTCCTTGTTTCTTTGATGCTGTGATTTTTATAAATAGATTCTTTGATTTTGAGTGTTAAAATTTATTTGCTTTTAAAGTGTTTCTCAGATTAATTGTTCACAAAAATAAAAAAAGGATTCCAGTTATCTATTACTCAGCGGCGAATTTCACGCAAATTTTTTAATAAGTTTTCCTATGTTCTCTCAACAAAGTTTGAACCTTTCCATGCATATTAGTTATTTTATAGGATAAATTATTTTTTATTTTTTGATATTTAATTTAATTAATAATTATATTTTTATTTTTTGAAAAATTAATTAGTTAGTCTCTATATTTTAATTTCATTATACACTTTGATTTTTTTTATAATTTTTTCATCTTTTTCATTAAAAATTAAACAAATAAAAATAAAAATAAATATAGTAAAATGATCAAAATACCCCCTCTTCTTCATTATTATTGCCTAAATTTTTGCTTCTTTTCTCTCTCTTTTTTTACTTTTTTCATTTAATCAAAAAAGTAATTTTTAATAAATGAAATTAATTTAATTTATTTTAATTTTAAATTAAAATAAAAAAGAAAATAAATTAAATAATTAAATAAAAATAATTATCTTAATTTTAAATTAAATGTACAAAAAAATAAATAAATAAATAAAAATAATTATTTTATTTAAATAAAAAGTAATTTTATTTATTTTAATTTTAAATTACATATAAAAAATAAAAAATCTATATAAATATTTCATAAAAAAATATTCATATATATTTTTTATTTTAATTAAATTTAAAAAGCAGTGACATAAATGTTAATTAATTAAATTTATGGACTAAAAAGTAATTTCTTTAAAAAGTGGGAATTTGAACAATGAAGGAGTAAAGGTATTTTGATCATTTCACTAAAATTTAATAGAAAAGCAAAAGAAAATAGGTAGAAAAATTAAAATATATAACAAAATAAAAATATAGAGACTAATTAGTTAGTTTTTCAAAAAGTAGGAATATAAATATTAATTAGGTCAAATTTTAAAATTTAAAAAATAATTTATCATTTTTTTATGCGTGTATTAAATATTTCGTAATAACTATTAGCTATGACTATAAACTAATAGCTGATATCTGATTGTTGTTAAGTGTTTAGTAAAATTATTATTAGTTGTTATTATATATAATGACTATTAAGAATAAAAATTAATATTTATTTTTTATTTAAATATTTTTAATATGATAATTTAATATTTAAATAAATATAAATTATTTAAAAAAATTTTAATTGAAGATTTTATAAGTAATTATTTTTTAATTACCTATTATTTAATAGCTATGAATAAAAAAATTATCAAATAAATTTTTTAATGTAACTGTTAGGAATTTAAAAACTAAATATTTACATTAAAAAATTTGTCTAACGCCTATTTGATCTTTATATTTTAATTATATCTTTTTAAGAAGTTTATTATAGTTAATATAATTTATATTATATCATTATGACTTGTTAAATTACTATTAGCCTATTTTTAAATTGAAAAAATCAAAAATCAAAATTAAAAGCTTATGCTATTTGTTAAAAAAATAATAATAATTGTTTTATATTAAAAATGTATTGAATAAATATATATTTCAACTTAGTTAATGAATATGTATATAAAAATTATATTATATATTGCAAGCCTAGTTGTTAAAATCGGATCGGATCAGTTGGTCAAACTAAAAAATTAAAAATCAAATCATAGACCAGTTTCATCAGTCCTAAAAAATTCGTTTTTCAAAAATCGATTAAAAAATCAGTGAATCGGTTGGTTAACAATTAAATCAGTCGAATTAGATCGATTTTTTTTATTTAATCGGGTCATAATTTTATTTTTTGCTAAAAATAATAAATTTTAAATTATATTTATTTTTATTATATATATAATAAATATCAAATTATATATATATATATATATATATATATCAATTTTTTTTGTTTAATTAATTCCACACCGATCAAATTTTTAATTTTCTTATCTCTATTTTTATTAATTTTTTAACCGAAAACATTGATTGCAAGCAGCTTTTGACCTCTTGCTTTCCCATATGTGAACAAATAATTTATTGAGGTAAGGTTTTGTAAACACCATCATTATAACCATTAAGTTTCCTGTTACTGCTTTTCTACTTTCCACCTTAACACTTTTCCTAAATTAAAAAATTTTAAAATTTTAAAATTAAAAAATATGAGATTGAAATTTTAAATTACACTCTGAATCTTCATCATGATCTTAGATTGAATGGTTAATGTAGGTTTCCTTCTCATATTACCTTTATTTTTTTAAGTGTCTTGGTGCATTACTTCTATAGCATTATAAATTATGGATTTGCATAGATCCTTGATATGTTTCTTAGCTATTCTTTTTAATTTTGTAATATTTTTTTTAATAGTTCAATTGATGTCATGGATAAAAAGGTCTGGAAAATCTTATTTACTTCAATGGAAAAATGCTAGATATTTTAATTTTATTATGATAAAGCAATATTTCCATCAATATTTAATTATCTAATAGTGTTATTTAAAGAAATATTTTAATTTTAGTGATTAGCTATCTAATTGTGTTGTTTAAAATAATGTTTTAATTTCAAGTAATACTCTAATAAAATTAATGAAGTGCATGTAATAGTATTAAAAATCACAACTTATGACATATCATAAATACATGCAATTTAATGATTAATACATTTTAGTTTTGAGAATCCAAATCAATATGAATCTAAAATATTAACAAAATATATAAATTGTGAAATATAACTTATCTTGAGAAATTTATCACAAATTGAGATTCCTTTAAATTAATTTGTTGTGCTCCCACATCCACGATATATTCATGGTTATTAAAATCGGATCGAATTGATCAGTCGAACTGAAAAAATTGAGAATTGAATTAAAAATCGATCCGGTCAATTTTCTTTTATCTATTCCCGAAAAATCGGATAAAAAAATCAATAAATTAGCCAATTAATCTGTTAATCGGTCAAATCGGATCGTTTTTTGAGTTCTGGTGGGTCAACTTTTTATTTATTTATTTATTTATTTTTTAAATTTTGATCAAAACATCGTCGTTTTTGTAAAGAAAAATTAAGAGAATTTCAATAATTTTATTTTAATTTTATCCGATACTAAAATTGTAATTTTATTGTATGTTACGCTATTGCATGAGTAGATATTTTAGCAAATATATAATTTTTAACTTAATATGATTGGATTGACACTATAATAAATATGACTTTATATAATAAATGTAAAATTATATATACATATATATATATATTCATTTTTTTCAATTTAACATATTCGACCCTCATTGATTCTTTGACTATTTGACTCTATATTTTCACTGATTTTTTAATCAGTTTGGTTTTAAAAACATTGGATATACTACACTTGTGATATAAACAAATTTAAAGAAAAAACTTCAAGAGTTGAGACATGGACAATGTAACAAAATGTGTTAATAATTAAACATAAATTATCAAAGTCTAACCAAATACTAATAATTATTAAGAAATATTCAATAATTTTGATGGACTCGGCCGACTCTGGACATTAGCTAATAATGGACATGAGTTTTGATTTAATCCATCAATACAAGGCATCCATTGATCAATATCTCATCTAATTTTGTTTAAAAAAAAAACAAAGAATTTATGCTCAAAATACTATTAAGAAGGAAAAATAATAATAATAAATTTGACTTTTTCAAGAAGCACTTTGTATAATTAATTCATTGTGACCTCAAAATGAATCTAAACTTTAATATTCGAAGTGGTGACATAGACAATTTGAACAATGAAATCGTGAACTGTTAATAACGACCTTCAGAACCAAGCATTGAACCCAACTTCCTTTAGCATACACTTTCCACAAATTAAACCTTAGAAAACATATAATCAATAACCAGCCTTAAATTTGGAGTCCTCTAATTCTAGGGTTCAACAAATCAAACATAAAGAAAAAAATATATGCTAATTTAGAGTTCAACAAATCAATTATTTCTTAATAAATAATTATAAGAAAATCAAGAAAAACCTTTGATTATAGACAGTTTGATATCTCCAAACATATTCATTTCAATCAGAAGGTCTTTAAAAGATTCACAAATGTGATATATATCTCAGTTTTTTCCCTTGATAAATGGCGTGCAATAAAATTTTGTTTGCCGCCTAAACATTTTTTATTTATTTTCTTCTTCCATATTGCATTTCTCATTTTAAATAGAGAAGACTCAATTTTAGCATCTCATTTTCTTAGGTTGGCTAGTAGTTAAATAATAAAAATCTACTTTCATTACAGGAATTGAGGCAAATAAAAAATATATATATATATTCTAACTAATGCTATCATATTTTTAATTTTAGAGTAACAAATAATAATAAAGAATTACCGTCTAATTAATACCATTATATTTTAAATTTAATAATAATAGAAGATAATATAAAATAATTCTTATAATTAACTAAATTTATATCACTATATCTTAAATTTAATATTAATAAGTGATAATAAAATATATCTCCTAAATAACTAAATTTGTGTTCTCGTATCTTAAATTAAATGATAACAAGAAATGATATTAATTATGTCTTCTAATTAATTAAAATTTTAATTTTTGGTAATTAATAATTTTATTCATCCTTTAATTTTTTTTCCTTTTCTCATAAGTTTGGTACAAAATCATAGTTTAATAAGTACTTTTCTCGCGATTTTTTTTAAGAAAGATATTAGATGTATTAATCACTATTTTGTTCAGTCGGATGTCACTAATTAAATATTATCATTTTGAATTTATCTTAACATACCAATCAATAAGTATTATTTGGAGACATAAATTTTTTCTTATCGAATATAGTGATTAATAATTTTTAATTTCTATATATAAAATTCAATCTAAATAATAAAATTAATATTTAAACATTAGTATAATAGATTGTGTACAAAAAGATATAATCACTTATCAAATTTTCTTGTCGGCGATAGCCCTAAAAAATATTTCTCCTTGTTAATTTCTGTTTATTTTTTAAATAATTTTTTTATTTTTACTATCTTGATGGTAGTTTCAAAGCTAGATCTGGCTCTTGGGTGATTTTTTTATCTTCCAACTTTATGGAAGCTTGGTTTTGTTATGTAGATATGGTGATTGAGGGAGAAAATCAATTGTTAACTCTTTTGAAAACCCTTGGCTTGACTTACCTTCTATGGCATGAGGTGATTTCCTTTCCTTTTATAAATAGGTTTGATGCTCCCATCAAGTTGAGGACATTGAAAGCGATTTGACTCGGTGATAGGCGTAAATTATATTTTAGTTTTATCCAAGTTATTTAGGGTTTTAGGTGTTTCTTTTATATTTTAATTAGTGTTTATCTATTTATTTTGTATTTATCTTGGATTTATCTCTTCAGGAATATTTGGAAAAATGAGTTGGAGATTACTGTTTTAATGAAGACATAGGCATATCTATCAGGAGACATGGGCATGTGTCAGGCTGGAAGTTTATAAAAGGAGTTGGGCGTTTTTAGGGTAAAGGAGGAGAATTTTGGGAGAAAAACAAAGGCGACTACTACAGAAAACAGAGGAGATTAGTGAGCGACCAATCAAGATTAAAAGAGACCCAAAATCAAATCACTCTCCAATGTTTTCCATTATGGTTTCTACCTTGTTTTCTTTGATTTTTGTTAGATTAAATATGAACTAAATTTCTTTTTAGCTAAGGCTATGGAAAGTCTAAATCATACAATATTTTGAAATTAGTTAATTTAATCAAGGCAATTTTATTTTCATATGTTTGTGAATTATTATTTTTAATACTATTAGGAGTTTGATCACCTCTTAATTGAATTGATTCATATGGATGAATTGAGAGAGGATTTCATATGATTGACTATAGTAATTAATGATGTGAATTGAATGATATATAGAAATATATATACATGATTCATCTGTTATTTTTTTTACATACAAGTTTTCTTAGGACTTAATGCACTTTTATCTCGAGAACTCTATTAGAGAAATCTAAGAGTTACTTGATAGAAGTAGGTTTGATATATCTTAAAAGAGAATATTAAATAAATTAGAAAAACTTCAGCTTATGAAAATCAACTTTTGTCTTGGATAGATTAATATATTGATATACATTGAATTGATTAGGTGGACCAATAGTCTTACCTATCTCAAATTATTATTGATTGTTTGATTAGTTAATTAATATTTATTTGTTTTTAATTCAGATTTTTAGATTTAATTATTCAAATTCCAATTTAATTCGAGTTTCTAAATAATTTTAGATTAATTATAGCTTTAATACTTGTTTTATTAAATCCTCGTGGGAACGATATTTTTATACTACTTGATAACTAGTGCACTTGTTAGTGTTATAGATTTATAGTGATCAGTGACAAATAATCATTAAGTACAAGAAATAAATGGTGTGTGAACCTTAGAGTTTTGTGACTGTTTTGATAAAACTCCTCCTCAACAAGTGCTAACAAGTTTAAAATATTATTTTTGACTAATTTGCATTTCTACTCCCCTTTTATTTGAAAGCAATCAAAAAGTTCATGTTCAATGGGAGGTTTTGAGGGTATGAAAATGTTGTTAACATTCAAAGTTTGTGTTTAGCATACAAAGTTGTTGTTAACATGCATAATTCAGCTAAAATATCATGACTTTGCTGCAAAAAAGCTAAAAAAGACTGCATAAACATCAAAATTACCAAAAAACATCAAAATGCCATAATTCATGCAATATGCAACACAAAGTAACAAAAAAATTAGTCAAATACAATTTGAATAAATATTGTTGTAATAGCATAAACATAAAGCAACACAAATTCATCAAACACAGGTTCAATTGCTGCAATTTCTAAGATTTTCAATCAAAATTCAATACCTTGCTGCAATTGCTTAAAATTTGCTGTAAAAAGATATATGTAATAATAATATAATGACAATCATCAAAAAACAATCATAAACCAACTTAAAACAACAAGCATACAAAAAACAACAGGAATTTATGTAAAAAGTATCATTATATATATAGGATGAAGAACAAATACAAATGAGGCCAAAACATCAAAAAACCTCAAAATTTCACAAATATCCAAAATATATCCAAGAAACATAATTACAACCAAGAATATCCAAAAGTTGAGCCCAAATTGGTCACAAAATACAAAAAACAATTGAAAATAATGAGAAACCTAAAACTAAGAACCAGGAGTTAGAGGATCATCCTTGGCAGGCTCGTCTTCATGTGCAGCAGCTACAGTAATCCCGATAACAACAATGTCGGCAAAGGTCTCTATCAGAGATTTGTCCTTCTGGATATCAACATCCATGTTTGGACTTGTGGCTGCATCAATGGAGTCTGATGGAGTAGAAAGAGCCATCTCAGTCTCATTGAAAGTTGTTGTCATCTCAAGTTGTTGACTTCAGAGCTGATTCATTACTCCTTTGAGGGAGGCTTGAGAAGTAGCGATCTCCGAGACACGATCATCCAAGCTTTGAGTATTGGTTAGCACATTATGCTCAAGCGTGTCTAGTCTGCTTGTTATAAGCATGGCCAATGTAGTGAAGTCAGCTGGGGAAGGTGCTGAAGAAGCTGAAGCTATTGGAGGTTGCAAAGCTGCAGGAGGGGTGGAGGTGAATCGTGTTGTTCTTGCCTAACGTTCTCATCCCCAACCACTGGTTCTTCACTAAAGACAAAATCCCCATCCTAGTTTTTAATTACTATTGACATTTTGGAAAGGGTGAGCATACTAAGAAATTTTTGGTCGGAATGCTAGTGTACTAAGAGTTGAAAGGTAATGGTTTCAGGATTAAAAAAAAATTGGGGATCAGGATTGGAATGAGTCAACTCAACAACAATTTTGGTCATTAGATGTCCAATCACAATATCGCCAGACTTTCTTATTGACAGTGAATCAAAATGATCCACAAGCCAATGATCAGATGCTAGCTTGTGATTTTTCTCAATACACCATAAATAAAAATAGGTTGGATTTAAGCGTAGCACTGTAAATCGTGCCTTTTGCATTTATAGTGTAGGCCATGATCCTATGTATGATTTTAAGATCTAGGCTCCTAATGCTGGTTGATTTTGATGTTCTACGGTTAAAATTGACATCAAGACCTGTTATTTCTCTCCAAAAATTATTTTCATTAAAGCTCTTAGGAGACTCAAAGATTTGGCATAGTTTGTCTCACCCTAAGGTATAAGATTGGCCTAACAACTTAAAGTCATAATCCCATAGGTTTTTGCAGCAGTTGTATTCACCTTAAGGGTAGAAAAGAATTCAAGGACAAGCAAGGGAAAACAACGATATGTGATGCTAGCCATAATTATCCAGCTCACAATAGCCAATTTTGCCCTAACTAGGTCAGCTAAGCCTAAACTACCTAAGGCACCCCAGTCCACATACCTTGAGGGAAGAATTAGTGATTGGTCGTAAGTATTTTGAATTTTTTCTTCTCCTCAAGAATAAGAGAACGGAATAGGATATCGGGGTTTGATGGATGAAATTGTTCCTGAGCCCTAGGTTGCAAAGTTTCAGCAACCTTTTCTTTTCCTTTTTAAGTGTAAGTAGGACAAGGTGGTAATTAAGACTCAGTTCAGAAGAGAGAGAGACTGAGGACTCAGATGTGGTGGATTTTAAAGTTCTGGGTCTTTTGGAAGCATACCCTTTTTTCCCAACAAGGGTTTTGGTTCTTTTAGGACCCATTTGATTGATAAAATCGAGTGAAAAGGAGAGAAGGAGAGTTTGAGAGGTTCAAATTAGGGTTCCGCACAGGAAGAAGCGAAAAAGTTGAGAGAAAATTGGAAAATGAAAGGTAGAAGAAGTATGATTTTAAGAAAAGTCTGATTTTACCTCTTCTATTTTATCATGTTTTAGTTCTTTAATTGATGATTTACCAATTTAAAGAAAGGTAGAAGAAGAGAGATGCATTAATTTTGAGTTTAGAACATAATATCTTGCTTCGCGACTTAAGCAGATGGCGTCTTAGAGTACTTCTAGATCGAAATTTTACTTTTGTTAGGGTAATAAAATTAGTCCAAAGGTTCGATTATTGTCCAATTTTAATTTCTCAAAATTGAATTAATTAGTGAAATAACTAACAGTGATGCTAAATTGACTCAAAAAGAGATCAATTTAGGTCTTCTATTCCTCCAACTCAAAAAGAGTTGAAGAAATTGGTTCAAAATCAAAGAGAATTGAAACACTCATAATAAAAGAAAATTGAATATGGAGAGAGAAAAGAGAGCTAACTAAGAAAAACTCAACTTAGTTGTTCTAGTATATTTTTTTGGATGATCACAGGCCCTGTATTTATAGGAAAAAGGCTAGGAGTCAGACATGATGAAATTCAATGTGGGAATTAGAGGGAAAACGACGGAATCTCTTGGTGGCACCTGTTTCTCTCTTTGGAAGCACCTGCTCTTCCTTTTGGCTGCACCTGCTCTTCCTTCTGACAGCACCGCCGTGGGTCTGGTGGCTACTGCCAAAGGCCTTTGGCCTTCCTGCCAAAGCCGCCAAGTGGCACATCTAGATTTTTTTAGTCTGATTCATCCGATTCAAAGGCGATTTGACATTGGTGATGCCAATCAGATTTTCTACCCTAAAACTTTTAATATTTATACTTTAACCCTATAAGTTTCTATAAACAATATAGAAAATTACATTGAGTTTCAAGTATGAATGTGGGGAGTGTTTTGGCTTATTTTTTTTACTTTAGTTTCATATATTGACGGCGCATTCTAAACCGTATATGTATGCTTTGTATTCAACTTCATTATTTGTTACTTCAAAAGCAAGTTTAATAGCCATGGACAAATGATTCCCATATGGTGTGACTAAGACAACACCAGCTCTGAAGCCTTTATTATTAGTTGCACCATCAAAATACATTTTTTATACTTCTAGCTCTATTTCCATGATATCTTCATTCGGGAATTCGGGTTCAAAAGAATCATTACTCTGTAAAGGAACTGCAGCTAGTTGGTCAGCTATTATGCTTCCTTTGATTGCCTTTTTCGGGACATACTTCAGAGCAAATGTCGCGAGAACTACCACCCATCGTGCTATTTTTCTATTAAGAACCGGCCTCTCCATAAGGAATTTTAAAGGGTTCTTATTAGCGATAACATGTGTGGTATATGAACCAAAATAATGTTGCAATTTATGACATAACCAAACTAGGGCTAGGCATAGTTTTTCAATTTGATTGTATTTGAGTTCATGTACAAGCATGCGCTTACTCAAGTAGTAAATGACATTTTCTTTGTGGGAATTAGCTACATTCTGAGTGAGCATTACACCCATAGCTTTTTGGTTATAAACAGATATAAGAGCAAAGGTTTGCCTGGCCTCAAAGGCTGTAGAATAAGGGGATTCAACATATATTCTTTAATCCTCTTGAAAGCTTGTTGGCACTCATCATTCCACTACTTAGGAGTTCCTTTTTTCACTAGCTTGAAAACAGGACCGCATGTGTCAGTTAACTGGGCGATGAACTGACTAATGTACTATTAGCGTCCTAGGAAACCCCTAATCTCCTTTTTTGTTTTCGAAGTTGAAATTTCCAAAATTGCTTTTGACTTGGCTAGGTCAATCTCTATTCCCTTTTTACTGACCATGTATCTTAGGAACACTCCAAAAAATGCACCAAAGAGATATTTAGTAGGATTCAACTTCAGATTATATTGTTTAAGTCTAAGAAAGAATTTTCTCAATGCCTCCAAGTGTCCTTCCACCGTTTTAGACTTTATCACCAAGACATCCACATAAACCTCTACTTTTATGTGAATCATGTCATGAAAAATGGTGGTTGCCATCCTTTGATAGGTTGCCCCTGCATTTTTTAAGCCAAATGGCATGACCCTATTGCAATAGGTACCTCATTTTGTGACGAAGGCTGTCTTTTCCTTATCAGAGGGATTAACCTGAATCTGATTATAGTCCGCATATAAGTCAGTCAAAAAGACCACTTTAGACCCTGCCATGCGATTTATTAATAGGTTAATGTGAGGTAAAGAAAAGTCATCCTTTGGGCAAGCCTTGTTCAAATCCCCATAATCCACACACATCCTTACCTTTCCATCTTTCTTGGGTACTATGGACTATGTTCGCTTACCATGATGGATATGTAATTGGCTCAATGAACTTGTTTTTTAGCAGCTTAACAACTTTTTCTTTAATCTTTAGTGACCATTATGCCTTTAGTCTTCTCAACTTCTGCTTGATAAGATTGATGTGCTCATAAGTTAGAATTTTAAGGACTGCAATACTCGGTCTACTCCAATCATATCCTCGGGTTGTCATGCAAATAGTCCTCAAATTCTAAGACCTATTTGGACAAAAAATCTTTATCATGATATGAAGATGCAATGTATGTGAGTTTTAGATCATCTTTTGTGCCAAAATTAATTGATTCTTTATTTTTCTTCTTTATTTCATTTTTTTTAATGTCTCATTTTGATTGGATTCATGAAAAGAAAAGTCTGACAAAAGAATATAAGAGGAAAAGACAAATGTTTTATTACGAGCAAAAGTCTCATCATCCTGGGTTACATCAAAGTTAAAAGAAAGACCAAAAAGGTCTTTTACATACTCAGAACTAGAAAAGGAAAACAACAACTCAGATGACTCGGACGACTCGAACTCAGGTTCAGACTCAGATGACTCGGACTTGGGCTTAAACTCCTACTCAGCTTCATTAAAGCACGCTATCTTCTTATAGTACCAATTTTGTGGTGGAGAAAGAGTAGTCTGGATTAGCTTTGTAGGGTCAACTTCTACTCTGCATTCAATCATGGAAATTTGCTCAAAGAGAGTAGATTCCATGTTTTCTTCTCAATCCTTCTCCAGCATATAAATTTGTTCGCATTCTTCTAAGTTGAGCCTGACATTAAAGAAAATTTCAATCCCTAGGGTTAGTTTCTTAGTTAAAGGGCAATACCATGATTCAGAAAAACCACAATAAGGGAAATCTTCTCCCTCTTTCACAGAGTAGCCATTTAAAGTTTTAAAGTAAGGGAGTATTTACCAATCAAATAGTTCACCTTTCTTTTTAGCCTCAGTCCTTAGCTTAGCTTTCATCTGAATCTCTTCTACCTCCTTGCTGTTCTGTTTATTGGAGGAAACAATATTGGAAATAGAGTCATTATTCCACTTATGCCTTTTATGGTCTCTCTCTAGCAATGTGGTGTTATGTTCCTAAGATTTCCTTATAGATATATGGAGGGGATTTTCCCTATATTGAAAAAGATTTGAGGACAAAGAGGGATAGGTGTCTATGCTTGGTTGTGGGATAATGTTGGCTAGATCAACACTGAGTGTGATACCTGGGCCATTTGACTCTAGCTTGATCTTATCAATGGATTTCTTCATGCTATCTAAGGATTTGGTTAAGTAGGCCATTGCATTATATAAAAGAGTATGATGAACACTTAGGGCTTTACCAAAATAAGCTTATTGAGCAGCTAAACCTCTGTTGAAACCATTTTGTTGCTCGACCAAGGCTTTGTTAAAGCGGATTTGTTGAGCTCTCAAGGCAGAGTCGAGTATGGCTTGAAAATTTTTCCTTTTGCTTCTTTAGAAGATTGGTGAGGAGTGTGGACATGGCATTCGTGTCAGTTAGGTTGGCCATTGGTACCTTCAAAAGATAAGAACCATGGATTAGGTCTGGTTTAACCAAAGTTTAAATGGGCTCCCTAATCTAAGATAGCATGGTCATCTTAGTTGGGCTTATAGGGTAAAAAAGGCTTTTGGTATGCATGGGCTTTAACTCAAAGGTTCTTGGTCCAACTATTATGGATGCATGAACATGGTAACAGAAAAAAAGTTTCATGATGACAGTTTAGCAACATTCATTATGGTACATGGGCCCTAAGGTCCAAGACCTATGTTTATTATATGAAGGCTAGGTGGCTTGGATAAAAAGTACCCATCACACTAGGGCAATGATATACCTAACCATATGTAAAACAAAAAGTTTTGTATAGGTCCAACAATATGTACTGCCCATTATACTTCAAAAAGATTGAAGATTTATCATGGGGTGGATACTTTTGCTATCTCCCAACATACTTAAAGAGAGTTGTCAGGTCAATGTTACTCGTTATCTGAAAGGCATTGATTCGTAACAGGTTATACAAGTGATATAAGAAAATCAACAATTAAATAAAAAGCCAAATAAAAATTACTTAAAAAAAACAAGTATTATTTTCTTTTTCAAATCAAATAGTAGTCCTCTTTAACTTTTAGAAAAAATTAGTCCTCTAGTGGAGTCGCCAACTATGAGGCCTCGCCCGAGCATCGAGATGCACTTTTGGGGTGATTTCCCACGTAATAAAAATAGTGTTTGCCTTACATTTACAAATCATTTCTTTAACTTTATTTTTTAAATTTTTGTAGCCTTTATTTTTAAGGGAAAAGAGAAAAGGAAAATCCAATTTGACTCCAAATTATAACCCAAAAATAAAATCACTAGACTTTTAAATCGGGACTGAGTTTAGGGACTAAATTTTTTATTTTAAATAACTCTCATTTTAGCTTTTCAATTAATGATTGATTTATAAAAAAGTTATTTTTATGAACAAGTTGTAACAATGGCATTTAAGATGAATAAATAAAGTAATTTACAAAATAAATAATGATCAAATAAAAAAGCAATAAGGTAAAGAAACTTAATTAATTACAATCAAAGTCTCAAAAAAATAGGGGATATTAACTCTAACTATTTATGAGAATTTTAGATTAACCACACATTTCCTAAGATAAGATACAATCAAATATAAAATAATTGGAAAAAATATGATTTTTTGGTATTTTTGGATTTAAAGCTATGAAACAGCATACATACGTATCTCTTTGAATGAGAATCAAAACTCACGCAATTCTCTTTTTTTGCAAAGGGGTTAGATCTGATTTTAAGAAAAGTTTGATTTTACCTCTTTTTATTTTATCATGTTTTTGTTCTTTAATTGATACTTTATCAATTTAAAGAAAGGTAGAAGAAGAGAGATGTATTAATTTTGAGTTTAGAACACAATACCTTATTTCATGACTTAGGTAGAGGGCATCTTAAAGTTTTTCTAGATTGAAATTTTACTTTTATTAGGTTAATAAAATTAGTCCAAAAATTCAATTATTATCCAATTTTAATTTACCAAAATTGAATTAATTATTCAAATTAACTAAAAGTGATGCTGAAATAACTCAAAGAGAGATCAATTTAGGTCTTTTATTCCTCCAACTCAATGAGAGTTGAAGAAATAGGTTCGAAATCAAAGAGAATTGAACCACTTATAATAAAAAAAATTGAATAGGGAGAGAGAAGGGAAAGCCAATTAAGGAAAACTCAACTTAGTTGTTCTAGTGTGTTTTTAGAGTGTATGGGAGCCTATATTTTTATAAAGGTTGGGGGTCATAGACGGACGAAAAAATGATGTGAGAATCAGAGAAAACCTATTGGAGCCTCTTAGCGGCACCATCAAAGCATGTTGACGGCACCACCAGAGCATATTGGCAGCACCACTAAAGCATGCTAGCGGCACCGCCGTGGCTTTGGTGGCCACCGCCAAAGGCCTTTGGCCTTCCTACCAAGAGGCCATGTGGCGCTTCCAGCTTCTTTTGGTGTGATTCATCCTATCTAAAGGTAGTTTGACCTCCTGTTGATGCTGATTAGTCTGACATAGTTCGATTTGCTTGTATCACAGTCAATTTTGATCTCCGGTCGATCGTCAATCAGTCTTGCATGGTATGAGTCTGCTTAAAGTGCAAAAACACGTGTTCACAACTCCCTAAAACTCATTTTCAAAACAGAATTGAAATCAAAATAGGTTAAAAACATAAATGAACTAATTTTTTCCAAAAAATGATAAACATAAATTCTAGGTATTTCGTCAATGTGAGATCAAACCCAAATGAGCATTTTGATTCTTATAGCAGACTGGAATGACAATCGGGTGAGGCCTCACAATTACTATTTAAATATTTAGGTTTTTCTAAGGAGTTACACTCTATCCCTACAATAAAATTCATCATCGAATTTTAAATATAATAACTTTATATCTAAACTTCAATTGCATCTCCTTCTCACTTTCCCAAGTACACTCTTCCATACCGTGATTACTCCATAACACTTTCACAATCGGTGTCTCTTTGTTCCTCAGTTTTCTAATTGTTGATCCACTATCTTTACAAGCACTTGTTCATACGATAGATCTTCATTCACTTTTATAGCTTGAGATTGCAGAACATGAGATGGATCGAGCATTTTCTCAACATTGACATATGAAACACTGAGTGTACATGTCTTAAAGTTGGTTGAAGGTTTTTAGTGTTCAAACTTTAGTTGCTAACATGTTAAACACTTTATACAGAATTATAACATCTTACTTCATAGCCGGCCACCAGTAGCAACTCTTCAAGTCATGGTACATTTTTATTACCCTTGGATATACATTATATGGAGCATAATTCATTTCCTTCAAAATTTGCTCCTTAAGTCCATCTACATTAGGCACACATAATTATGCCCCAAGTTCGGTACCCCATCTTCCACTTTAAAATCAGGAGTTTTCTCTACTTGTGCATCTTCTTTAAGCATGACTACTTGTGGATCTTTATCTTGTGAGACTCTAATTTCATTAATCAACTTAGGCCTCACATGAAATTGAGGTTATAAAGCATGAGATTCATAAATTTCAAATCGGATTTCCATGTCAAGTAATTCTTTTAGTTCCTTCACTAACGGTCTTCTAGGCATGGAAATATGAGATAAACTAGTAACACCTTAACCTAAACTTAATCTGACCCTTAAAGGGGAACTTAGGGGGAAAATTTTTCCTTTCTTTATAATATGTTATTATTGTGTATTTATGCATGAAATTGATAGTTGTGTATGTTATATGAGTTGATTTTATGCATATAAGTAGTTTAAAGGCTGTTAGGACAAAATCGGAAAATTTTAATTTTTTTGTGAACTGAGGGCAAAATGATCATTTCACAACCCCTTCGGATTTTGATGGATTTAACACTATATTTGAAGATAGAAAAGAATTTAAGAGAATGTAAATGATGTTATTTAGTTTATTTGAATAATAGTTGAAGAAATAAACCCGGTTGAAAATAGTTCCCGGCAAGCTACTCAATTGAGGTGCTTGAGGAGCTTGAGGTGCTTCGGTTGCACTAAGGGCATTTTGGTCTTTTCCTTCATATTATGGGATTATAGAATGTGTGCAATCTTATGGTATTAGTTTAGGCTTGATTAAATCCAACCATTGGATCAAATGATGGAAAAATGGACGGTTAGATGAATAGGTTGCAAATTTGCTATCATAAGTTCAAAGCATTGGATTTTTGCCATTGGTTTTGGATTTGGTGTGGCAAAT
>CANXYC012468147.1:0-44845 GCA_948193065.1 Aleurites moluccanus | reverse complement strand
ACCCCCCCCCCCCCCCCCCCCCCTCCCTCTTCTTTTGGGCCTTCAAAAGAATTTTAAACTTCAAGCCCTGCAAAGCACCAAGTATTCACAAAACAAAATTAGGTTCATGGAACAGTACCCCACAGAAATAGAAGAAAGATAGAAGAGTAACTTGAAAGATAAATACAGCATGACATATAAGAAAAAGATATCCACAATCGATAAACATTTAAATCATGCACATGAGATAGTAAACTTGGAAAAAAATAGTAAACTTGGAAAAAATAGCGCATAGAGCTCACACCATGGACCAGCAACCCCCGAAATTGCATTTTAGATAATATGGACAATAAATAGAGCCATCACAGAATGGACCACAAGGAGGCACAAATAAAAAGCTAATAATCTAAAGAGAGCACATGACTTCGAAGATCATGGCATGACACAGAGAAGAAAACCTAGGGGAACTAAGCATTGAACTTGAGCTTTACCCAGATCACTAAGCTATACAGATAATATAAAAATTAAGCAACTTTGATCCCAAAGGTTTTGATTGAGAAGATCTGGAAGACTTTCCTAGTCGTCCTCAACAAATGGATGGGTTTAGATAGCAAATCTCTATTGGCAAAAATCAAAACAATGCATAAATAATTCAATGAAATCACAACAATTCACAAAAAATTCAAAGAATTTCTCATTATAACATCCTATAAGATAATATACATGCTTTTCAAACATGGGCATATATCACTTTTGCCATGCGACTATGCCCATCTGCATATTAATCTCCAAGGTATCCACTGACATATACATCTCGAGGAGATTCATAATCTAGCAATCTAAGCTTTATGTTTTTGGAAAAGGCATACCATGGTTATAACTAGAAATTTAAACAAAAAGACCCTTCATGATAAAACAGAAAATGGAAATGCATAACAAAACAAAGAGGAACATGGCTTCACAATCAGAGTAAATGACTAGACGGTTAGAGGCAAATCGTCCAATACAAAACCCAAAACTGCATAATATACATTATTAATTAGCATTAAAACACACTAATTGTTCACCCTTACAAACATACGAGGCAGTCAGTAAGCAGTTGTCAAAAACTAAAAACTTATACAAGAACATAGCCATTGCACAAAAATAAACTTCCCCAAACTGGGGTAATGATTCTTTACACTTCACATTGGAACAAGAAAATGGATCAAATCAACCACCTTAATAATTGATACACTAGCAAGAGAACTATTAAAGAAACCGAATGCAAACCCAAAAATTATAAAAAATAAAATAAAATATAAGGTAAAGTGAAATAATTATGCGAAAAGACAACGAACCCAACTCAAAAAATTATATATATAAAAAAAAAAAAAAGGAATTTTTCTGGGGAAATAGAAGGGGGAAAAGAACAGTAAGTAAAGAAATGTAAAGAAAAAATAAAGTACCTTAATTTTTAGAAAATTTGCATAAAGTAGGGTCAGGAATTGGAAATTAAAGAAAGGATTTTGAAAGAGAAAGGAATTGGAAATTTAAAAAAAAAAAAATTGCTAAAATTTGAATTTTGCAGAGGTCTGAATAGAATAGTAACAAAGAAAAGACAATTTTACCTAATTTAATATTTAATTAGATTAATTAATGTTGTCCTTTTAGAAAGAGAAAGAGAGCGGCAAAAGAATTGAAAAAAACAAAGGAAAAGTAGAAGTGAAGAATTTTAAAATTCGAAATTAGAGAGAAGAGAGAGATCAAATGGCACTGTCACTGTTCATATTCCTTTCTTGAAAGGGACTGAGATTGAAAGCAGTGCACGGGTCTGTAACACCAGGCGGCTTGTGCTTCTCTGTGACATGGTACATGGTTGCCAAATGTGTGCTCATCTCGAACTAAACGTTGTCGTTTTCTGGCAAGCCTGTGAAACTATGACACATATATGCAAAACCGTATATATGCATATTTTAACATTTTTGTTTAGCAAAGGAGAAAGAGAACTTGAAAATGGGTCAATTGATATATCTACTTACTATTATTATATTATAACTCATATATGTGTATATATCGGGTACAGCATCATACATTAGTAACACTATAATCTATAAAAAAAATGAAAATTTTTCTAAGTAAAATTTATTTGACCTTTTAAAAAGAAACTTAATTTTACAAAAAGTATCATAATAAATTCACATGTCAAGCATCCATTATTAAAATATCATTGAAGAAGTATGAGTGTATAATTGTTGCGAAAGAAAAATTACATCATTTTCTTAATTTTTTAAATTTTGAATTCCTCCCTTTGCTCACTTATGATATTGCTATGCTAGTTTTCATTATTTATTTAGGAGTATCTCATTTTTAATTTATGATATTTGTTTTTCTCTTAAAAAAAATATTTAGATAATTTTTTTTATTCGATGAGTTTCTCAATTTTTGCAAACAATTTTATACAAGTGTTATTAGTTATTTTTTTAGTAAATAAAAATATTGATTTGCAATTCTTATTTATATTTATATTCAGTTCTAATTCTTCAATCTTAATTTAAAATATTATTTTAATATTTAACAACTTAAAAAAAATTAATTTATTATCATTTCTCCAAATTTTAACATTTTACAGTTGTAAATTAGGGGCAAAAAATGACTAAAAATACTTATAAGATATTATTTTAAAAAATTAATCAGATAAAAAAATTATTCAAAACTATAAAAAAAAAAAAAGATTTTATGGAGTTTATACTGCAATGATATAATTTTTCCTATTGCGAATGGACTTCAGTTTGAAACATTGGGTATTAAATTTAATGGCCCATTTTGTACGAGTAATATTAAGCCTTTACTGTTCAATGCCGGGAAGAAAGGGAATATTTAATTGGGCTTTCACATAAATCCTAACTTCAAGTTCAAATGTATAATTGATATATTTTCATGGAGGGATGCTCCAATGATTGAGGTTTCTATACAAATTTAGGATTAATTTTATATTAGCCATTAATTTTTCTTATGCTATATTGAATTGATTTTTATTATTTGACTAAAAATAATTTATTAATTATAAAATTTTAGAAGAGAAAAATAATTTTTTTTATTAATTTAATCTTAAAATTTAAATACTTTTTCATTTACTAGTTGAATATAATATTAACCTTCAAAATTGGTGCCTTAGCCTAATTTAAAATAAAACCAATTTAATCAATAAAGCACTAATATCCCTTTTTTTTTTTTTTTTTTGCCAGTGAAAATAACTTATACCTTATGATATATACATATATATCATGTGTTAAAAAAAAAATTATCATATTGATAATAGAAACTATCATGCTAAATAAAACATCTTAAGTAAATTATGTTATCTATGATACTCTATTCGTTGTTAGGAAAAAAAAAGAACCTTCTTTTAGCTACAGTAATGGACTATGATAGGAAATTCTCTATCAATGTCGTGGGCAATTTAAAATACAATATGATCACACAATTAAAACACTATACAAAATTAATAATAAAAAAAGGGGCAATTTTCAGAACACAAAAACTGCAAAATAATTTTTCAAGATTGAACAACCCCACAAAAATCGTACATCAACAAATAATAATCCAACAGTAGAAGTAAAATAATGATGCCCAAAAGCATAAAATAGGTATAATTAGCAAGTCAATCTGCCACAACTTTATTTTTCCTGTAAATATGAATGATTTGAATCTACTAGTTATGAACAAGTAAGTGATAAATAGCATGAAGAAGACACATCAAAAATGAAAATTGCAAAAAGAAACAAATTACTATGAAGGAAAGATGTTGACTATAGAGTAGAAGAGCATTTAGTGTGTGTGGAGGACATTCCTAGACATTGGACAGATATTAGTACAGGAATTTGAAGAAGTGGGTAGGTTCACTTCTCTCTAGTTCATATATAGGCCAGAATCTATGCCAAACCTTATATTGATTCTTTCCTGTCTCCTAAAATTAATGCAATTTTCCTAAGAAAAAAACATGAGAATTAAGTGTCATTTTATAGTAAACGCGGTGTACTGATAAATTTGAAAAATGATATGTGTCTATAGGTTATTGCATGTCATTTTTTATCAATTAATTAAGTTGATAAGATTAATTGTATGACTTATTATTTTTAAGTTAATTTTAATGGACTTGTAAGAAGAAAAATAATGGGCTCTTAGGCTTCTACACACCTAAATAAATATAAATTATCAATATTTAATATTTTCTAAAAAAGTTATCATCAATAAGTAATTAAGGAGTGAATTGCGATTTATTTTTTCTTTTATTTTTTTTAAATGATAAAAATAGCAGTTATCACAAATTGCTATTGATTAATAACAAAACCACCTACGAAGTGAGTTAATTATTATATTTAATAACATATAATCTTTTTATTTTAAAAAATGAAAAAAATGTAATACATGTTGATAAAATAATATGAATTTTTATATCTTATTAAAAAATTCCTATTTAATACGATCAAGAATTTTTTTTTTTTTTTTGGTTAAATCTAATATGAAATATAAAAAGGAAAAAAAAACTAATTAGTTAAATTACTAATACCCAACGGCGCCAAAGAAAGAAAGAAAGAATTTTACTCTTAAAATTTAGCAAATCAATTTTATTTTCTTATTGTTTGATTAATTAACAGGGCGAACCTTGTCATAAAAAATAATAAATAAATAAAAAGGGAAAGGCTGCGTACAATAGACGCATATTGATAAGCATGCCACAAAGGCAACTTGCTGTGGAGTTGAAACAGACACACATAAAAGTAGGGCCAGAAGCACCTGCCAAGAACGGAATATATATAGGAGAAGTGTAGATCATGGAAAATTAAAAGTAGGGTCAAGAAAATATATCCAGTATGTGATAACTAATGATAAAGTAGAAATGGGCATGGAGAGTTAGCTACAGCAAGATACCCTCTTTACACAAGATCCCACAAGCAAAATTTTCAATGTTAGGACCACAACACCAATATATATACATATAAACCGACCCAACTTACCAATTTGATTTAGCTTTCCGCCATTGATAATCTGTACATATGATCGCATATTTTGTGGGTCAGACCATAATCATAATAAACAACATATGTAATATTAATTAATAGTGACTTTGGCCTAGCTAAAACTAAAAAGAGAAGTTGGAAAGTTTTCCACAGAAGGACAAGATATTTAGCATCTTTCTTGGAGCAAAGTGGGAGGATATTGTTGTTATGTTTTTGTGATGTTGGAAGCTCATGTGCTATGTTTTTTTCTTCCTCTTCTTTTTTTAGGTTTGGTATCTTGAGCTATTGAAAAGAAGGGAGAAGAAGCTTGATATAACTGATAATAAATTAAAATTCTTTTATTTTTAGTGGATATAATACATTAGCTTTTAAATTTATGTGGTATTAAGTCCATGGCTAACTATTTTTTATATACATCAAAAATTAGGAATAATATAAGGAAATGTTCAAAAGTGTATAATTAGATGCATCTATGTTTGTATTTTTACTGTTTTTATTATCGCTTAAACCTTTTATACGTCTCAATTAATATTGTATTCTTTAAATACGGACTATTGGAATTAGTTAATTACTTTTTCCAATTTGATAAATTAAATATCAATATTTGTTTACATTAAATTTCTAGTTGAACCTATATATAAAAATTGGCGTGCTTTAATTTATAGAGGCTATATATATAAATTTTTTTAAAAATAAAAATAAAAATAAATTATTTAATTTATTCATTTTTTCAATTATACTCTAAATATGAAAAATATTTATTTATACTGAATGTATACACCCATTAAAAGAAATAAAAATATATAAAATAAAAAAAAGTATTAATATTTTTTTATTAAATAAAAAAATTATATTAATTAAAATATTATATTATATTATTTATTAAATATACATTTAGTGTTTAATAATTTTCGCTCTAGGGTTAACATTTTTGTGTTTCCACGCTGCTATATGGATATTAATGCATGTGCATAACATATAAATATAGGTCCGAATATGTGCCACTGTCTTCTAACTAATTTGTTTTGAGCTCTTAATGGAACTGTATTCTACGGTCCCTAAACAAAGCAAATTAATGGGATCTTAAAATCCAAGATTCCTTGCTACTAACTTGTATACCATTTGAATGTTCAACAGAGATTCGGAGAATATAGCAATTTAATCCAAAAATGAAACTCTCACCACTCCCAAAAAAAAAACTACATACATTTCATTTTTTTTAAATATATATATATGATAATTTTTGAAATAATATTTCATTTTATATTTTAAAGGATACCTATATATGAGTCAAAAACATGACCGACCTCCCATTGACATGAGACCTTAATATACATATATAATGTCTTTGAGGACTTGACCTCCATGAGTTGTCTATTTGTTAAGGATAGCATTAGCACCATTCATTCTTTTTTATCATTAGATGTAGTTCAACTCTTGTGAGTGAGTGGTTTCTGTGCCAACACCATCTCTTTCACTTTTTCTTTTATTTTCTTTTATTGATTAGACTCGACTGATGTTTTGACCGCTTATTTTTTAAAATTTTAATTTCATTTTAATTAATTGTGACCCTCTTTCATTTTTCTTTTCTTTTTCCTTCTTTGAAAGGATAGGAGAAGACACAAGTTTCAACTAATGTTACTGCAATATATTATACAAGTCCATATATATATATATATCTACGAATGTTTTATATAGTCCAATAATCCAAGTTATTATGTTGCAAAATAACAGTGATTCCCACAATATTAATGGCATGGGGGCCATGTTCCATATGTATTGATAACTCAATTATAGAGCTAAATGAATATTCAAAACAGTATAATAATGTTAGTAATTATTAGAACTCCAAGCAGACTATTGGTTAATTGCAAATAAATTCTCTGTAGCCACAAGTCCCAAAAGAAGATTCTTGTGCTTTCAGCTGTCATTTAAACATGGAGAACTTTATTAATTATAGTGTTTTCCAAATAATTTTATCAAAGTCAACTGATAAAAAAGATTGATAATCAATTTAAACCTACCATCTATTCAGAAACTAATTGATTAACCCAACTAATAATTTGTATTTGGTTCAGTCACTCGAAAAAAAAAAATTCTTTTTTAGCTATAAATGTTATTGAAATTGCGATAGCTTTTGATACTAATATAGTAATGTAGTGAAGTGGGGGTACAAGTGAGTTGAACTATGGATAAGAAACAGCCTCCACACTTTCATTTCATGTCATTCAATTAAAATGAAGTACAAGATAAATGTCTCCATTAATTGTGCAATCTACTATACACACTAAAGGAGATGCTTCAGAAATTGTATTAATTCTACTAACTGAAGTCAACATGTACAACACTTGATTAATTTTGTTTGATTTCATATGAGATAAATTACCATATTTTATATAATGTAACATGTCTTGGAATTAATTTGTATTTTACAAAATTAAGTAATTGTCAATAAGATAATTATAATAAATTAAAGGATAATTATAATTAATTAAGAGAGACGATATTGACATTTTTCTTTTGATTTTTAACACTCTTATCTGTTTTTTATTATTGAGTTTGATTATATTACACTTATTACATTGTTTAGATAACAATTTTTATGAGGAAATAATGTTTAATTAAAATTTTCATTTATTTATTATTTTTAATTTACATACATAGATTATATATATATATATATATATATATATATAAAGAGACAGAGAGAGAGAGAGAGAGAGAGAGAAAGATTTAATAAAATTTTTATTTTTTAGTTTTCATAAGAAAGGAAAACTTATGTATTATGTATAAAAATTAAAATAAAATAAAATTTTTATATATTATAAAATAAATTTCTTTTATTTTTTTAATTTTTAAATTTTGATTTGATCCTTTTATTCTTGAGATTTTTTAAATTTTTTAATAAGAAAGATATTTTATCAAATTAAATTTTAAATTATAGTCATATTAATAGTTTATTTTAAAAAAAATTTAAATTGTGCTCTTTGTAAATATTTTTAATTATATATTTTACTAAATTATCTTAATAAGTCATATATATTTTTTAAAATTGAATAAATTATAATATTAAAATAACAAGTAAATAATCAAATAATCATATATATATTATTAAAAATAATATTTTTTATTTCAAAATATATTGACAAGTATTAATATTTTTTTATTTTATTAATTAACTTTCTTGATAATAAAAAAAATTTGCTTCCAAAATAAAAAAAAAAAAATTCAACAGAATATAAAAATTCAACAGTAGTAACATTATAGTAAAAATTAATAATGAAAAATGTAATAGGAAAATTTGTCTTACGTAATTAATTGAATGGATTTATTTAATTTGTCTCAAATTTTACTGTGTGATCCTATATTTGGTACCATCATTAATTGATAATTAATATTAATAATAAACTACTAATTTCTTAAAAAGGTGAATCAAACAGTATTTTTAAAACTGAACCAGTCCGAGAATTGATAAAGATAAAAAATCAAAAGACATGATATTTAACTGAAATTAAATTAATTAAATTGAAATAAAATTAAAAATAATTAAATTTAATATTATATAATAAAAAATATATTAATCTGCTTTTTTCCTGTTATACAATAAATAAATAATCCAATTAAATTTAAAATAATAATATGATAATAACAAGTTATTATAAAAATGAAAATTATCATAATTAATTTTACAGAAAATTGTAAAAAATATTTTTTATATTATATATTATTATATTAAAAAAAATTCAACTCATACATCATACTAGTTGTCCTCTAATTTTTTAATATTTAGATAATTTTATCATTAAAAAAATTAATAATAATTTAATTAAATATATAATAAATATAATATATATTATAATTATATTACATATTAAAAAATAATAAATAAAATATATTTATATAAAATAAATTAATTAATACACATTAATTAAAAAATTTATTAAATAATAATTAAAATAAAATTTCAAATTACAATATATATATATATTAATGGTACATTAAATTTAATACGTTTAATTATTTTAAAAATTTAATTGTATAATTTATTAATTAATTAAATTATCTAATAATTATAAATATTAAGTTTGAATACAGTGGAAAGAAGTTTAGAAGATTTTTGAAATTTTTTTTATTTGAATATTTTTGAACACGATAATTTATTAAAAAAATTTTAAAAACACGACGACGCAAATATCATTTTGATCAAAAATCAAAATAATGAAATAAAAAAAATTGACCGTTCAATTCAACCAATTAATTTATCAATTTATTAATTTTTGATTGATTTTTATACAACGGATAAAAAGAATAGATCGAATCAAGTGTTCAACTAATTTCCAATTTTCTGACCCCTGATTTAGTCCTGTTTTAATAACATTAGAAAAAAATACATAAACTCCTACTGTTAAATTGCTCACAAAAAAAACGAGCCAATCAGTATAAAAATCAGCTTCGCTATAAATATGACTAATCCTTTTTTATAGCCAAATATATTTGTTTTTATGAGTTTCCTGAATATCAAGTTTGATTCTCAATTTGTCAATCATAATTAAATTTACTAAAAAATATTAAATATTTATTTTATAAAAAAATTAAATTTTGATAATTAAATTATAATTAGCTTGTGGCATTAAAAAAAAGAAAACAGAAACAGTTAAGGTCGGCATCCAACTGCCACAAGGAATTTAAGTTCAATGCATATTAAACAAAATTTTATTGCTAAGTACAATTAATCCAATGAAATAAGTAATAAATTAAGATTTTGTGAATATTTTAGACCATTATTGAGGGCTATTTCTATGCCATAGCGGATATAAGCATTTCTCTCCAATTTCCAGCCTACTTTAATTGATCAAGAAACATAACCAAATCTCAGTTTTATATTGCAATATTAAGTTCCCAACATTTATTATTGCCACGTGGTTTTGCATTATTAGATTGTTGCATCTGCATCTGGCTAAATTAAATTAAAATTTAAAATACAAGAGTATCTGAACTAATTAATAGAGGTTAAAGAAAGAAAAATACTATTAATAGTCAACAACTTAATTAATAATAAGATAATTTAGCATATAATTTATATGTTAATTAAAATTTTAGCTATTTTAATTTCCACTCTCCATAATTAACATACCTGTTTACCATTAGATAAAAAAGAAAAAACTCATTAAAGCCTCGCATTGCACTCCATAATCACATCGCTTAGCTATTTTTTTTTTAATTATTATTGCTTATATTATGAACATGTAATGTATATATCAATAATTACTTTACTAAACAAATGGTACTACCAGTCTATGATTGACTCACTATTTAAAGAAATTTTTATATAAATTTAATTTATCATATATAATTATAAATCAAATAATAGTGATTTAATATATTAAAATGTTAATTACAATATAGATTCTATAACTTATAAAATTAACTACTATATTAATCTTATAAATAATTATTAAAATTATTATTAAGTACAGTGAATTAATTTTACTTAATAATTTTTTCAATATTAAAAGGGCCGCCGGAGATATAGAAATTGAGATCAATTAAAATGATAAGTAAGATGGTCAAAAAGAAAAGAAAAAAAAAAAGTTGAATAAACATGTTTTGCACATGATCAACATTTCCCTTCGCACATAAAATAGGGCAATGAGAAATTATTAAGGAGACGGGTCAAGGCATTGCACATGATGAATAATTATTTTTGGACTCCTACTCATAGTTTGGGCGGTCCTAAAGTCAACGCCCAGCTTCACAAGGGCATAAAAGGAAATGTAATGATTATTTATTATATTCACCAATTACACTACACTCTCAATTATTCATACACGGATAATAAGTAAAAAAAAAAAAAAGCTGTGCTTGTGGAAACACATCAGCCCCTATTGTGTTAGCTTTTTAATATCCAAAAAAATTTTGTAAAATTTCTTAAAAACCGTAATACTATAGTATTTTTTATAACGAATCCAATAACATATTTTTTGTTCAAATAAAAATCAAATAAATCTAAAAACATATATTAGAAAAATATTAAATCTAGACCATTAGATACAAAAAATATGTCACTGGATTCGTTATAAAAAACACTATAATATTACGAATTTTTAATAAATTTTATAAAATTTTTTTAGACATTAAAAAACTATCACAGCAGGAACTAATGTGTTTTTGACACATCAGCCCCTCAACTCATATTTGTGGGTCATTTTGTGTGTAACAATTTTTTTTTTCAGAGCTATATTTGTGTAGTTGGGATTTTCGATTTTTTAATTTTTATTTTCTATCTTATATCATTTTTTCATATATTTATAAAAAAATATTAATTATCAAAATATTTTTTAAAAAATAATAATATGATGTATAAAAAAAATATGAAATAATAATAAAAATATATATAGAGACAGATAATACAAACTAATATTTATGGGTCCTTTTTTGTGTAACAATTATGTTTTTCAAAGCTATATTTTTTTTTTTTTTTTTTTTGTGGATTCATATTATTATATTTTTTAGAATATAATTTATTACTAGAGAAAATATAATAAGAAATGGTATAAAAAATTGATGATGTGATATGAATTATTGTACTCAAGTAGTATAATTTACTGTCAACGCCTTTATAATAATGTGTTTTTTATTTCAAAATTAAATCTTCAAAAATACCAAATTTTTTTTTAATATAAAATAGAGAAAAGAAGTATATATAACAACATAAATTGAAAATAAAACTAGAAAACTCGCATGAAAATAATAATTAGTGTCATTTAATTAGAGGCTAATGTAATATATATATATATATATAGTCTAATTTTATTTTATCATAATTTAGAATTTATATTATATTTACATCTTAAAAATTATTACTAAATTAATGAAAATAGCTTGAGTTTTGGTCCCGTGCATGGCATAATAATGATGAATATTTTCAAAACCGAATCAGTTAAAAAATCGATAAAAATAAAGAATCGAAGAGTCAATAGTTCAATCGAAATTAAAACCGGTTAAATTGAAAAATCAATATATATATATATAATTTGATATTTATTATATATATAATGAAAATGAATATAATGCAATTATCACTAAATTAAGAATTTATATAAAATCATATTTTTTATGATATCAATTCAATCACATTAAGTAAAAAGTTATATATATATATAATAAGTTATGGATATTCATTTATTCAAATATCTATTCACATAATAGATTAATATGCAATATGATCATAATTTTGGTGTCGGGTAAGCTTTAATATAGGGTAAAATTGAAATGAAATTACTGAAATTATCTTAATTTCTTTTAATTCAAAACGGCGTCGTTTTGAATTGACAAAAACGATTTCGTTTTGATAAAAATAAAAAAATATATTAAAATTTAAAAAAAAAAAATTAAAAACTATCCCTCTTGAATTGGAAAAACCGGTTCAGTTCGATCAATTTACCGATTAACTTATCGATTCGTTTATTTTTTAATTGATTTTTGAGACGAGTAAATGAGATTGATCGAATTAATTCTTAATTTAATTTTTAATTTTTTTATTCGACTGATCGATCTAATTCGATTTTGACAACCATGATAATCAAAATGTTGCCTGCCTAGCTACTTGAAGTTGTTAGCAATCTTACCTTCTAAAGTTCTAACCTTTAAAAAAAAAAAAAGTTCCTAAATTCGAAAATGAAAATGAGATTAATCACAGGCTTCATCTACTTCAAATTAATATATGTATTTTTAAAAAAAAATTATGTTTAGCTTTAAAAATTTTATCCATCACACCATTTAGATCTAAATTTATGTTATATAAATTCTATTCACAATATGCTTTAATTTGCATAAAATCTGAAAGAATTTGAACCCATTGAAATCAAATATTTGAGCAATCCAATCAATACTCTAGCATAACTTACTTGATTTAATTTACAATAAATTAATAAGAAATATATTTTCAAAAAGTTTCAAAGTTATGTTTAAAAAATAATAAAAATATATATACTATGATCTATAACTCATAAAATACATTTAAGTTTAATCTGAAATTTATTTTAAATATCAACTTGATAAAACCTTAATTTATTCATAATTTAAATAGATCCAACTTGAATTATTAAAAAAAAATAAAAAATGTTAACCTGTGGAATTCCACTTGTTTTCCACTTCAACTTACAAATATTCTTTTGGTAAGCTAAGAATGAGCAAGGAAAATAATTTATTTACACAAGTTGCAAAATTTTATTGATTAGTGACATTCTCTTAATTTCTAAATAAGCTTAATTAATTTACTAAAATTCTAATTGGCATATTAATTTTGTTGCACAAGCAACAAGAAAAGAGAAACAAAAAATTACAGATCAAAGTTCATTATCAAAAACAAAAACCAGCTGTTCTTCTTGACAGAGATGGATCAAGATACCCTTAATTCCAAAAATTAATTAATACGTACAAGGTTCATACAACCAAAATATTAAATATTACTAGTTGACTACAACATAGTATAATAAAGCATAGAAACAGGGAACATATAGTGTGTGTCTATATATTTAATTAACTATATATTATATATTCTAAAAGTGCAATTATGTTTAATTTTTTTCTTTAATTGTTTTATTTGATGACCTTATCCAATATTCAATAGTTAAAAAATATAATATTTATGACATTATATTATATAATTAGATGTACACAGTACATTAAGAGGAATTAAAATGGCAAATTTATCCCTAATAATTGGATTGCTAGTCTAGTCAATTTATTAGATGCCCTAATTAACTATTATTAATAAGATAACGAAGTAATCCAAGTTTTAGGTATTGGTTGTCTTTTTTTGTCTTATGGGAAAGAGCTTCAAACCCGTGATACGTACTGTCATAACACAAAATTTTGTTTTTTTCATATATATTATATGACTCACATTCACATTTAGCTAGCCTTAATTTGATCCTTAATTACTTTTAATTATATACGTTCACACATCAATTTCAATTAATTAATTATTCAATGCATTATTGATATCATACTTTGGTATTAAATATTGGGGGTATGTATATATATTATATAAATTTATAATGTATAGATCAAGCAATAATAATTAATGGCTGATGGAAGAAGTGTAGGGTCTCTTATAGGAGTCCTAACCATATTTATCCATACATCATATTATATATTAACATTTTTAGTTAGTCAATCATACTCTATTATTAATTAGGTCTCCAGGGGACACCCTAGTGGTAAGCATCATGGTTTAATATCAAATGACTTTGGGTTGGATTTGTAGTTGTGTGGAAAAATTATTGAATTGTTAATATATTGTAAACTTAGCTTTGCATAATAAATTTTCTTAAACGTTATTCACCATATGTCCGTTGAATAATAGTGTAAATATTGAGAGAGATTTTATATAATAACAAATATATATATCACGAGATAAGTTTTGATAATTGCTTAAATAGCTATACTTTTATCCCAGAATAATTTTGATTTATATTATTTAATTTTTAATCATTGCCATCACAATGAGGAAATACCAACCTTATTCTCATTCACATTTGAGGGTTTGTGTGTAAGAATTAATTAATTGCCTGTCTAAATCTGTTTAGATGATTTTTTTTTTTTTTGTCCAAAAGATAGTAGCTTTCCATTATCATAAAAAGTAAATACATAATGATAAATAAATTGTTTTAATGAAAACTATACTGCTAAATTAATTTATTTGCATCTCAAAATTATTACAAAGGCAATAACTACAATGATTTCTCTAGTCACCATATATGCTACCGGAATATATTGAGTATGGATAAAACCTATAAAGAAAAATAACAAAAAGTCATAAAAATGACGTGTGTGGCCAAATTTTGTTAAAAAATAATCACTATATATATAGATGAAGTTAAGAATTTCTATAAAAAATTCATAGATTTTCATAAGTCAATTTTCTTTGTGAAAATTTATTGTTGATAAATCTTCTAAGAAACAAAAATCATTATAAAGATGGTAAAAGAAAACTCTATTATTAAAGATAGAGATATCATGAAAGGTGTAGAGAAAAATTAAAATTAAAAAAAATAAAAATAAAACTCATGAAAAAAGAAAGACAAAGCATGAATGTAAAAAAAAAATAATAAATCTAAAGTTGTGACTGATAAAAACTAGTAACAATTCTAATTATATCTGATATTCGAATTTAGTGGAAACAAAAGAGAGAAAATCTTAAAATTAATTGTTTAGATGGTTTGATAAAAGGAAAATGTTATTTATCATTAATTTTTATTTCTTAAGTGATGTTATTTTATTTATAATAATTTTTTAAAGTGTATATTGGCTTAATCAATAATTTCATATATAATTAATTTATATATTAAAAAACAGTTAACGTGGATTAATATTGTTACTATAACATTAGACACATTATAATAAATTTATACGAAAAATATTAAAATATGTAGCAACTGTTTTTGAAGTTACATGTAAGAGTTTGGTACTTTCAATCATATATTGGTTCTAATTAATGTATACATTATTTAAATGTAAAAGTTATGGATTACATCGTGTGGAAGTATAAATTATCCTCTTTACACTTGAATTAATTTTAGAATATAAAAATGTAAATTATATATATATATATATATATATATATATATATGATCTTCTAAAATTTTAACATTATTAGTTATCATAAAATAAATATAAATAATGAGAAATAAAATATTTTTATAAATAAAATAAAATAAAATAAATTTATTATTTGTTTATATAATAATTAAAAATAATTTTGATAAAGAATTTAATTCAATTATATCATCCGATCAAATTAAATTAAATTATTTAAAAAAAATGAAAGCATATTAAACATCTATATAATTTTTTAATAAATATTATATATATTTTTATTTTATTAAATTAATATGTATATTTAATGTGGACAGCACATACACGTCCCGTTCCGTTTCAATGATTGCAAGTGATATAGCTAAGCTGGACAGTTACACGTCTGCAGGGCACCAAAGCCATCAAATTTTGGCAACAGTTTATATTTTGTGGTCTAAATTGGTTTATTTTAATTTCCCATTACTTGGATCAACTGAAAGAGTGCAACAAGCAAGTTTTGTCTATAATTAAGTATATATATTAATTTTATGAAATAAAAAAAAATTATTAATTTTTTACTAAATAAAATATTTTATTACTCATTAATTTAATATATATAAAATAAATTTTTATATATAATAATTTTTCGATAATATTATATATATATATACACGGAATTGCTCTTCCGTTTTTGACTAGAATTTTGTATATATTCAAAAACAAAATGCATTTGATTTCTCCCTTCGGAACAGAAACAAAACGCCTTTTGTTTTGGAATTCTTTTTTTCTATACTAAGAGAATAGTTGACTGATTTTAGTATTTATTTTTTAGTAGAGAAATTAATTAGTAAGTAATATATATTTTGACCTTTATTATTATAATAAATTAAATTATTACTATATAAATTGAAAAGTGAAAGATTTTAATATATTTATATTATATACAATAATTTAGAAATTACATTTTTGTTAAACTCTATAATTTTAAAGAATTAATAAATTATGATAGAGTTTAAAAAATTACTGCCTAAAATATAGTGAAAATATAGCTTTGTAATTAAAGGTTATAAGGGGTCAAAGTTTCTGAATCATTCTAAGAGTTTAAGAATTGTCTCTTCTATAGTTTAATAGCGTCAACCTAAAAAATTGTTTATTAAGATCAGTGAATTTAATTATATATAAATTTATTTAATATTTTAAATTTAATTGATATGAGATTTATTTTTATATTTAATTTTTTATTTAATTATTTTATATAATTTAATACAATCGTTAATAAATTTTGTGATCTAAATTAGTATCTTTTTAGGTAAAAAGAAAAACAGTATCTATATATATATTGCTAAAATTGGAAGGGCTTTCAGTGATTTAATTAAATATAGTGAAAACCTCTGGCAATAAACTTTTTCACAACTAGAAATCTTGCTTTTAAACTTGAAATTTGGATTTTCCAAATTAGTTTGTTTGTGTAAAGCAAAATTTTGGCTCTTATGTATCATTTATCACAATCAAATATCAATAGTAATGTTTAGTTTTTTTTTTCAACATAAATGTTTGGAGTTTGAAGTCAAAGTTTTAAGGTTGCACTTGAGCTTTGATTGATTGAATAAGTGCAATTAATCAAGATAAAGATTTAGAAACGTCCACAAAATCTTTTCAAACCTTATCAATTTAAGAATATAAAAAAAAAATAATTATATCATATGGAAAACTTCAGTTTCTCATTCATGAAATATCAATCTATCAAGTTAGGTAAAAGTGTAGAACTTGCTAAAAACTTAAATAATATGAACACGTCTAAATTGGGTCAAAGATAGCAATCATAAATCATTCATAGTTTTGTCATATGAAAACATATATGCTTTATTATTATTATTATTATTTTCTCTAATTCAGTAATCCATAATCACAAGTAATCCACATCCACCTAATGAACTATCCAACCACCATGCAAAAAGTGGCACGTATAAGTTGGCAGTTGCTATAGCTGTTAATTATTATTATTAATCTAATTTTAATTGAATTTGGAATTCTTAATCTTGCAATGCAATTATTAAGTATACAAGTAAACTTAGTTTATTAAAATATATGCGGGGTTTCCAGGATCCTACCTGCTACCTCCCCCCCCACCCCTCCCCACCCTTCATGAAAAAGGAAGTCAAGAAGATAGGAAAGGAAAAGAAGAGAGAGAAGAAAATGAGAGTTAAAAAAAAAATTGGCACAAGAAGAAAAATTAATAAATTAATAGATTAAATTAAATTAAAAAAAAAGGGCACGAGGTGGGCAGTTCAGGTAATATGAAAGAAAATAAAATAAACTAGCAAATATATGGCCACTCTTACATTTAGCAATTGGGTCCCTCCTCGCACTGAAATTGAAAGGACTACCCCTCTATAAAGCCATACCCAACCCTCCTCTCCTCAATGTCAATCTCTGCACCACCCCTCTCTTCCTCTTCCTCTACCATCATTAATTCACCATCATATATGGGCAACGCCGATTATGACTACCCTTCATCCATGAATGGTGAAAGTGGTCATCACCGAGTGGCAATTCCACCGCCCCAACCGTTTTTCAAGTCTCTGAAATATAATCTGAAAGAAACATTCTTTCCAGATGATCCACTTAGGCAGTTCAAGAACCAGCCTCCATCTCGGAGATTCATGCTAGGACTCCAGTATTTCTTGCCAATTCTTGAATGGGGTCCTCGTTATACTTTACAGTTCTTGAAAGCTGATATTATTGCTGGGATTACTATAGCTAGTCTTGCTATTCCTCAGGGGATTAGTTATGCCAAGCTTGCCAACTTGCCACCTATTCTTGGCTTATGTATGTTTAATCATCATATATATTCTAATTTTTATTTTTCTTAATGAGGCTTCTACATTCGACTAGTGTTTAAACTTTCTATCTAACAGTTTTGAAAATATTCTAGTATCACTTAGCCAAACTCATTACTGAACATTTTTTGATATACAACGTAGATTCAAGCTTTGTTCCACCGCTGGTTTATGCAATGATGGGAAGTTCAAGAGATTTGGCAGT
Source organism: Aleurites moluccanus (assembly GCA_948193065.1). NCBI lineage: Eukaryota > Viridiplantae > Streptophyta > Magnoliopsida > Malpighiales > Euphorbiaceae > Aleurites > Aleurites moluccanus. Next base: position 26,237 of record CANXYC012468147.1, on the reverse strand, counting down.
AGGGACAGTGGCAGTTGCATCTCTCCTAATAGGTTCCATGTTAGGGAATGAGGTTAATGCTAATGAGAATCCCAAGCTTTACCTTCATCTTGCTTTCACAGCAACATTCTTCGCTGGTGTTTTCCAAGCCTCTCTAGGCGTGTTAAGGTAATTAACTAAAAACTACAAATCAAGGATTAATTAATTACGGAAGCATTAATTGCACATTTGTGCTTGTATCTTTATCTGTCTCTTCTCTAATTTCTCTCTGCTGGAGGGGTATTGAATATTTGTATTTTAGCTGTTTCATATGATATATATATAAATAATAATTGTAACGTTGGTTTATATTAATAACAAGTGCAGGCTAGGATTTATAGTGGATTTTCTGTCACATGCAACGATAGTAGGTTTCATGGCAGGAGCAGCAACAGTAGTGTGTCTGCAACAGCTAAAAGGGATATTGGGTCTTGATCATTTTACCCATGCCACAGATCTTGTCTCGGTCTTGCGCTCTGTGTTTAGCCAAACCCATCAGGTAATCCTCTCTCTCTCTATATATATCTCAATTAGCTACTTACTTCAATTAATTAATTATATTTACATTTCTTTCTCTCCCATAATAATTAATGGAGTAAATCATTTTTCATATTATCTTAAGTTTCATTAACAAGATAAAATTAATATGATTAATTAAGTCATGTTTAGTGTTTGGTATTTGAATTTTTAAAGTTATTATAGTAAACATGAAAAGATTTTAAAATCCAATTCAAATATAGAGATATTTTATTAAAATATGAATACTTTATTTTTTTTGTTGGGTCAAGGAATCAACATGTTATTTATTTATTATTTTTCCATTTAAAACATGTGGACTGTAGTAGGCTGTTTTTGCTTAATTTTTTTTATCTTTTTTATAAGATATATACAAATTTCATTTTATAAATAAAAAATGAAAGCAATACAAAAAAAAAAAAAAAAAAAATAACAATAATACCAAAAAAATCATGTGATCTATATTCTTTGCTCTTTTACAATATATAAATAAAAATAACTTTAGAGTAGTTAAATTTACTTTGTTCAATTTCATTTCAACTACAACTCAAATATAAAATTTTTTAATTATTAAAATAGATTTCAATTTAATTAAATTAAAAACTCATTCGCATTAAATAATTTTCAATACATAATAATCATGTATAGTCACCATTAATTATTACCTCAACTACCTTTCCTTTTATATCTTTTACTTTCAATAATTATTTTTTTCATTTAAAAAAAAATCATTTATCTAATCTAACAGTAGCCTCATTTATTTATTTTTTAAGGATATAACAGTAACCTTCATGTTTATTGCAGTGGAGATGGGAAAGTGCCGTTCTTGGCTTTTGCTTTCTTTTCTTCCTCCTCAGCACCAGATACTTCGTAAGTGTATATAATTTAATTCTCCCTTAATTTCAAACTTAGTATTATGTTAGTCTCAGTCAAAAAAGTTCTTAAAGTAACTAAATAATGCAAATAAAAGAAATTAATTTATTAACTGAAAAAGGCCACACCTTTCCACTTCTATTAATTAAAATTAATTTTAATTAATTAACATTGATTACCATATATGGGTTGTTGAAGTTGCTCACTTTTTTCACTTTCTACTCTGCCCTATTATCTCTTCCAAAGTCTAACCTGCCTCTACTACTCCTTATATATATTGATATTAATTATTAAATAATACTCCCTTCAAGCACTAAATTTCAACACATTAGTTAAGTACTTTTAGTTCATTAAGTATTAAAGTGTGATTTTCTTTTAATTGGTATATATATTTATACCCACTTGGTTGACTTCATACAGATGAATTTCATTCTTTGCTATCATCATTTCTTTCATACCAATGAATAATATTATATGTATATACATATAGCTTAATAATTAAATACTTTTTGATTATTTGTGATTACATGTAGAGCAAGAAAAAACCAAAATTCTTTTGGATATCAGCAATGGCACCATTGACATCGGTTGTTTTGGGAAGTCTTCTCGTTTATCTCACTCATGCTGAGAGACATGGAGTTGAAGTGGTAAGCATTCCCATAAATTCTTCAAACATAAGATGTTATCTTTATGTATATTTTTGAATAAATATGAGAAATTAAATTATTAGAATTTCAATTATTAACCTTAAATTTAGTTTAATATTATTAGAGTCGTTTATTGAATTAAACATTATATTATCATATTTACATGTTCTTAATTCATAAATTTAAAATTAATTTATTTGTTTGGAGGCAAACAAACATAGTGGCGTATGTTTTGACTCGCTTGTCATGAGTGTATGTTAGTTTTCAAATTTAGGAGTTGCTTTTTATATCTGTACAGGGAGTGCTTCAGTATGTAAGTATATTGAATTTTTAATATATAATTTTATTTATTTATTTATTTTTAAATTTGATTCGATTTCCTGAAATTAGAAAGAATCCAACTAGCAATAGCTTTCTTTTTTTATTTGGACCACCACAAAAAAAAAGTTCAGGTCTAAGGTTAATCTTGTATGTGGTTAATTTAGTGGTCTTTGATTTTTATACGGGCCAATCAGATAATTGATTAAGCTTCCACTTCCTTAACAGGGGCCCTCGACAATAATAGCTCTCGGCTCTATAATCAGTATTATTTGTTCAATGCACAATTTTTTAGTGGACCTCTCAGTCATTTATTCCTGGACCTTTGCTGTGCCCAATCTTTTCTCTTGGGCTTGAATGGCTAGCACTGATTAGTGGGGTTGGATTGATTTTTGTAGTATATGTTAAGTTTTGGATTTTAGTGATTTGTGCGGTTGTGATATTGTGAATCCGGGTGTAAATTTTTATGCAGATAGGAAACCTGAAGAAAGGGTTAAATCCACCGACGTTTGGGGATCTGGTGTTCGTGTCTCCTTATCTGATGACAGCAATCAAGACTGGCATCATCACTGGCGTCATTGCTCTTGCTGTATGCACCCTTTGTCATCTTTCTAAGATAGATATGAGTACATAGGACTAATTACATATCCATTTTATTATCAACATTAATTTGTTTGATGAATTATTTATTAAATTAATTAATTAATTACAGGAAGGAATAGCAGTGGGAAGAAGTTTTGCAATGTTCAAGAATTACAATATAGATGGAAACAAAGAGATGATTGCTATTGGGACAATGAACATTGTAGGCTCTTGCACTTCTTGCTACTTAACAACAGGTATCAAGTACCAACCAATTTTTATTTCTTTGGTGAAACAGTGTTTACTATCTGCATGCCAAAATAGACTGTTCGGAATAGAGGGAGTAATCATCAGAGAGCTAATAAAAAACTTCAATCCATCAATGAAATTTCAGGGCCATTTTCGCGATCGGCGGTGAACTTCAATGCAGGATGCAAAACGGCAGCATCAAACATAGTTATGGCATTGGCTGTAATGCTAACACTGTTGTTCTTGACCCCGTTGTTCCATTACACTCCACTAGTGGTATTGTCTGCAATTATCATCTCTGCTATGCTTGGCCTCATCGATTATGAAGCAGCACTTCATCTATGGAATGTTGACAAGTTCGATTTTGTAGTCTGTATAAGCGCCTATTTGGGTGTGGTTTTTGGCAGTGTTGAGATTGGATTGCTTACAGCGGTATGTATATATTTTATATACATGTTTCCAAGTTGTTTTTATATGAGTAAAGTAATGTGCTTGTGAAAATGTGTAGGTCGCAATTTCTTTGCTGAGGGTGCTTCTGTTTGTTGCAAGACCAAAAACTTTTGTTCTTGGAAATATTCCAGATTCGATGATATATAGGAATGTTGAGCAATACACAAATGCAAATACTGTTCCTGGAGTTCTTATACTTGAGATTGATGCTCCCATTTACTTTACCAATTCAGGCTACCTAAGAGAGAGGTATATATATACTTAATAAAGCCTAATGATAAAAAAAATACAAAATAAAAAATCAAACTTCGTGCATTTTATAATCTTGTCCAAAACTTTTAATTTACACGTAAAGTTTTGGATATTTTTAAGTGATTTAACCTATTAATTAATTGTTAAAGCTTCATATATGTCTATAAATTTGCAACTATGAGCTTACCACAAGGGGTTGCTCTTGTGAACAATGATAAACAGGATCTCAAGGTGGATTGATGAAGAGGAAGACAAGTTAAAATCGTTAGGTGAAACCAGCCTGCAATATGTAATTCTAGACATGGGAGGTAAGTAAATAAGTTATTCATTGGCGAATGCTGGCAATTTTCTTATTTTGAACATCATAGTTTAAAAAATTAAAGGCAGGCAAAATTCACCCTTTGCTAAGTATGCTTTATTCTTGTTCTGAAGCTGTTGGTAACATTGATACGAGTGGAATAAGCATGCTTGAGGAAGTCAAGAAAATTATTGATAGAAGGGCAATCAAGGTATATATATGCCACCCCTTTCCATATTAAAAGATTTTATTTATTTCGATGAATTTCGCTTTTAATCATATATAAATTTGTTAATTTCTTCTTCTGATTTATACATATTAGCTTGTACTGGCGAACCCTGGATCGGAGGTGATGAAGAAGCTAAACAAGTCCAAGTTTGTAGAAAACTTTGGCCAAGAATGGATCTTTTTGACAGTAGGAGAAGCTGTGAGAGCATGCAACTTCACGCTTCACACATGCAAGCCAAACCCTTCAAAAGAAGAAACTCAGGCATATAACAATGTCTAAGCTATAGCTTTTTAATTTATATATATATGAGCAGAAAGCAAGAGTTTTGCTTCATAGATACATATATGTATTGGCAGTATGTTATGCAAATTAATTAGTATGGAATTAGTATATGCATCAGGAAATGAAGCACAAGTTGATCCTATGCTTCTTAGATAAAGTTTGAGGTTTTTTTCCCTTCCAACAATGTGTAAGTTAGTTGTACAATATGCTTCTTTATACATGAAATCTCAATTGGAGAGCTTTTTTGGGCTCAAAAAAAGAAATTTGATAGTCATTAAATGGACTTCAATTTGACCTATTAAAAGAAACTTTAAAAGTAGCTTAATAATCAAATTAGTAGTTGAATTAATCAAATTTAAATTGAAATTTAAAAGTTAAACTAACAATATCATCTAATAATTAGAAAAATCAATTTATTTTTGGCCTTTTTAATTAATAAATTTTTTCTTACAACTCGGAGTAATTGCGGCTAAATTTTCAAGTTATGATAAAATTAATAAAAATATATAAAATTTAGGATAAATCTATATACGAAGCCTTAAAAAAAAAATTAAACGTCTTTGCTTATGAATATAATGTCTTTAATGAAAATAGAAGTCCTTATATATTAACATGTTTTGGTCCTATATTTCTATTTTTTTGTTTTATTTTTATTTTTATTAATTAAGCAGCTTAATTATCTCTAATTACAACAAAAAGAAATCATTTAATCTATCAAATTTCTATTTAAGTATTAACAATGGTTGTCATAGTTGGAATTGTCAAGGTAGAAATCAAATCAAACAAGAATAAAATCACATTGACTTAAGATTTCAATTTTCATGTATAGCCATAAAAATAAAATAAAAAATAGAAACATTCAAAAGTAAATTGATGGTATTTGTAAGGTCACAAAAATAGTATAAGGTTATTATAATACAAAAAATATTATTTTTTAGTATTTTATATAGAAAATAATTAGTATAAGGTTATTTTTTGTATTATTTAATTATAATGCTAAAAAATTATTCTTTCTAAAACGGCACCGTTTGGACATTGTCCTGAACCGCTTCCAGTGGAGTACGACTAGCCTTGTTTGACATCCAGTCACAGCCGATTAGTCTGTCCTTCCAACAACTCTTGCAATTATATAAATATTACTTTCTTTCAGTTTATCGGGAAAACATTTTCTGAGAAAATCATTTTAATCCATCTTTGTCTTTTGATCTTTACCTTCTTTACTAGCCAGAGACTACATTGGTACTAAATTTTCCCATTTACGAATCAGTTGAAAATTTCTCTTCTGCGACATGGCTCCCCCTAAGAAATCCAAGAAAAGCAAAAAGGCTTCAAAGAAAATGAAGAAGAGACAGAAAAACAAAAGCAAAAGCTTAAGCGTAGCTCCAATTGACCCACAAGCCACTGACTCCGAATGGTGGGACAGTTTCTGGCGCAAAAATTCTTCGTCCTCAGGTCTCTTCTCTCTCTCTGTAGCCCACTCTTTTACTTGACTAATATGAAATTTAAACTTTGTTTATTTGTTTATTTTTGTCTAATTTTATTATTCGTTTCCAGTGGTCCATGAATTTTGACTTCGGCATTTTACTGTTACTGGGTTTTTATCATTTATGTTATTGCGTCTGTAAATGCGCTTATAACCCACGAAATTTGCTTTTGCTTTGTTAATGTTGGTGATTGAGTTCATAGTTACTGTTAATTTTTGTGCGATTCTAATTTGGTGATTAATCGAAGGGATTCAGAATTTTAGTGTGTTTTAATTTGACGTGAGAATAATTTGCTTATGATCTTGAAAATTAGCAATTTTTTAGACTTTTCAAAACCAGAACTGCACTGTTTTGAGGATGTTAAATTTGGTAGATTTTGGAATTGAAATTCGGTATTTTCCTGTTCAGTTTGTATTTTTAAAAGGGTGAGGATTGACATTTTGAATTTAACCTTATAGATGCTTCAATGCCATCCGATGAGGAAGAAGCATTCAAGTATTTCTTTAGGGTCTCAAAAAAGACTTTTGAATACATTTGTTCCCTAGTAAGAGAAGATCTTATCTCAAGGCCACCATCAGGGCTCATCAACATTGAGGGAAGGCTTCTTAGTGTTGAGAAACAGGTCGCAATTGCTCTGAGAAGGTTGGCTTCCGGTGAGTCTCAAGTCTCAGTTGGGGCTGCCTTTGGCGTTGGCCAGTCTACTGTCTCTCAAGTGACTTGGAGATTTATCGAAGCATTGGAAGAACGGGCCAAGCACCATCTAAAATGGCCTGATTCCAGTAGAATGGAGGAAATTAAGTCCAAATTTGAAGCATTGTTTGGGTTGCCAAATTGTTGTGGATCTATTGATGCAACACACATCATTATGACCCTTCCAGCCGTTGAAACCTCAGATGATTGGTGTGACCAAGAGAGCAATTACAGTATGTTCTTGCAGGGGATTGTCGACCACGATATGAGATTTCTTAATATCGTGACAGGTTGGCCTGGGGGCATGATGGTGTCACGACTATTGAAGTGTTCTGGATTTTTTAAACTTTGTGAGAATGGAGAATGTTTGAATGGAAAGTTAAGAAAATTATCTGAAGGAGTGGAGATTAGAGAATATATCGTTGGTGGGATTGGCTATCCTCTTCTTCCATGGCTTCTAACTCCTGATGGAAGTGATGAACACTCGGATTCAACAACCACTTTCAATGCAAATCATGAGGCAGCAAGGTTGCTTGCGGTGAAGTCATTCTTGCAGCTAAAGGGTAGTTGGAGAATCCTTAACAAGGTTATGTGGAGACCAGATAAAAGAAAATTACCGAGTATTATCTTGGTATGCTGTTTACTCCACAATATTATAATTGACAATGGAGATCAGTTGCATCCTGATGTTGTTTTGTCTGGTCATCATGACAGTGGTTATGGAGAACAATGCTGTAAGCAAGTTGATCCATTGGGAAGAACCTTGAGAGAGAATCTGGCAAATTACTTTCAGCATACCATAGAGAAATCTCTATCAAAGTAGTCAAATATCCCATCTTTTTTCTGCAGATTATTTTTGTTGCTCCAATGTTAGCAACACAAATGAAATTCTTGAACCAGAATACCAAGTTCCCAATTTATGTCGATGCTTAGTTTGATCTTGGTCTCTTGAGAATCCTCAAGGACCAATCTCAGTGACTAGTTTTCCATGATTTTGGAATTTGTAATTGGCCTTCTCCAATGGCATGTGTACCCTTTCAAGATTTTTAGAGTAGATATCATTGAGATATTACTAATTAAGAATCTAGAGCTAGAATTTACTTGCAGTGAACAACGGCATCAATGGATTTTTGTTCCGGTTCCATGGCTTATGATTAAGTTCTGTTGTGACCTTTTTTTTGGTTAAAGTAAAATTGAGTGTGCCTGAGACTTTTAGGGATCTCACTCGTATCTGACTTCTATCAAACGATTTGCAAAAAAGACTGAGACCTTGTATCTTTCAAAAAACTTGGATAAGATGTATGCAGATTCTCCAACTATTACCAAATAAACCAAAGACTTGGAATAATAAAATTGAATTTGTATTAATGTAAATGTAAATACATAGCTTTAAAAGGTAAAAAAAAAAAATTTGAGAAATTGATAGGAATTGGATAAAAAGCTTAGAGTTTGAGTTAATTTTCTTGCTTGCTTAGGCTGATTGTTTGATTGTTGATTGGTTGGTCCATTGATTGGTCCCTTTTTCCTCTTCTTAGATTTATAGCAACCGACAGGTAATTAGACTCCTTAATTCAGCCTTCCCATTCTCCACCATACCATGATTCCTTCACTTACTGTAATTTAGCCTCAAGTACCACGATCAGTCTCCCAGTCTCCTAGTCTTCAGTACCATGTTCTAGCTTCCAGGCTTCCATGTACTGATTTTCATGGGGCTTGATAGTTAAATTAAGGGAATATTACATAAATATACTGTTTTTTGACTTTTTTTTTTAAATTTTATAGTTTTTTTTTTCATTTTTACTTTTTTTTTTTATATATATTTAGTATATATTTAATATATGTGTAGTATATTTTTTATATATGTTTTGTATATGTCGTATTTTTTAAAAAATATTTTTAAATATGTAATATTTTTGAAAAAATATTTTTAGGTATATAACATTTTTAAATTTTTTTTTCTAACAGTAAAAATGAAATAATTTTTATTTTTTTCGATATTTTAAAAAAAATCCCTTAAATTAATTACTCAAAGCCTCAACATTTATTTATTGCCTGAAATAATACCACCATTTAGCCCAATAACTAGAGCCCAACCCAAGTCCAATTCATTTTTGGATCTAACAAGTTCTCTTCGAATTTAGAATTCCTATCCTAGCAAATAAAGCAAGACTTTGGGACTTGGACTATCTTCTTAATACCAAGGTAACGTTCCTTTCTGGTTCTATTTCATTATGGGTTCCCAATTTCTGATTTTCTGGGGTGCGTGCCTTCCGGACCAAAAACAAATTGAAATGAAAAGAAACAAAAATCTATGCAAGAAACATGCATATCAGTTATTCAATTTACCAAACTTCTGATGATCTTTATATTCTTCTATAAAAAGCTTCTAGTCTAAAAAAAATCCACTTTCAAATAACATTATAGTTCCTGACGGCCTGACGTTTGTGATTATAGAAACAAAACCAATGAAAAAAAAGAAATAAAGGCTTTATTAAAGAAGCTTCTTTCAATAAGATGCGACCTGGCCTGTACAGCAGGACCTGTAAAACTAAAAGAAGATTGGATCCTCTCAAGCAAACACGGGATAATCTTTATATGTCTATGGAAGATTTCTAGGAAGAAAATTTTATGCACAAAGCAACTACATATCTTAATTTAACCTTTAACTACACCAATTATATGCCGAAGAAATGTGGTTTATCTCAATCCCCGCTAGTTGGAGACTGCACGCACGCACAGAAATGCCTTTTCTTTCTCTTCTGGCTGCTAGTTCTTGTCCCGCCATACAGATAGTCTCTCAGTAGAACTCTTGTTTTTCGTTCTATGATCTTGGTTTTTCCTCTGCTTTTGTTTTCATCATCAAGTTTCAGTAAAAGAAACTGCAATTTCTGCACCTCCAACTGCAACCGCCCAATTTTTTCGGACCCTTTTCTTGCCTGTTCTGAAAGTTTTCTCCTTCTAACACTTCCATTCTCATCTGATGCCAATACGGGTTTCTCATCAAGGGACAGGGATTCATCTTCAATGCTCTTCATTAATTTGCGATTCACATCAAACAACTTCGTGATGGTCTCCTCAGATTCTTCCAACTGCTCCTTCACACTATCATATTCAATACCTTTCCCCTTTTTGTTCTTTTCTGTAATCTCCACCTTCCTCTTCAAATCTTGCACAGTGATTTGAAGATTAGTTAATTTTTGTGCATCAGAATCAAGCCTTTCTAGAATTTTCCTCTCATTCACTTCCTGACGAGACCCTGACAATCTCTTTGAGATCTCCAATTTATCCACACTAACATCCTTCTCAACCATTGATTCTGTCGAAGGATGCCGCTTGTTGTAGCGCTTCTTCTCAGTTGGTGAAACAGTCGCCTTCTGAGGCTTTCCAACAGTCAGGTCGATGCTGGCATCCTGGTCAGTAGTTTCCCATATTTCAAGCATTTGATCATCGGTTTCTACAGTTTCCCTTCTACTGATCCCATATGATGAACACTCAGATATCTGATCAAGCATTATGTCTTTGGTCATCACTTCATTCCCCCCTTCAGAGCTTTTATGTGTTCGTTTCTCAACCCTAAGACTATTAACACCCTCAGCCCCCAGTTCCTTATCCTGAGGATCTTGATTCCGATGATTGCCTGCTTCAACATCTTGATGTAAACTGCTTCTGGATTTCAACTCTTCAATCTGTCTTATTGCAGCCTCAAGTTTGGTATGAGCACTAGAGTTTTCCAGAATAACTAGTCTCTCCCTTTCCATGACGGCCTCTTCAATAGCTGTAATCCTCATTTGCAAATCCTGCAAGTCCAAGAGTTCATCTGACTCAGCCCTTTGTTCTTCATTAATTTGTTCAGAACTTTCAGCATGCACCAGTAATTTGGCATCCTGTAATAAGTTGAATATAAGCCATGAAATTTTATATGATATCCAAAACCAGATGGAAAGACAGCTTATGGAAGAAATGAAAAAAAGAAACTATCCACTCCATCACAGGGCAGCCAACGTGATTCCAGTCAAAAGTATACAAAATAAAAACAATTAAGATGGGGTTCAGGCATGATAATGTGTGAAAAAAATTTGCTGAGGCATATAACAGAGAATCCTCTGTTCAAATTGGAGAAAAAAAAAAGGGACAAAAATAATCAGTAGCGTTGCTTTTACACGTGCAGCCAAGACGTTACAGGTTGAGCACAATACCCAGATGCACGAGTTCCTAGGGCTTTTTGGACTTGCAAAACAAAAGAAACAAATTTTATAACCTCCTTCCTACTTTGCCCTTCTTCAGTGTGTGGAGGCAGGAGGAAGAAAAGGGAAAAAAAGCAAAGGTTATCGAAGAATTGTATTGATGAGAAAATATACGTGCAAATTATAGCTAAAATGAACACGTAAATTGCAGGTCAGAACGATGTTTTTCCATAGCCATCCATATAATAATAGAAATTCTTGTAGAATACTTGATACTGCTAATTCTGTATAACTCAGAGTACGATAAGCAATTTTGGAGCGTGCATCAGTTAAGGATTCAGACCAATTAAGTTTTTAATAGCAATCTCCATATCTGATAAAATAAAATAAAATTACCTTTGCTTCCTTGTCAACTTCATGAACTGCTGCTTGTGAGATAGTACAATTCTCCAGTGATGTTATACAATCCCTCAAAGAAATGAAAGCTGGGACATACGAAGTCATCTGAGATTTTAATTCTTCATTTTCACGTTCCAATGTGCTAGCTCTTTCTTTCAGCTGGTCAATCTCTATAGCTTTTGAATAATTGCTGTCTTCAAGGCTCGCACATGCTTCACCGAGATCATAAAACTTTCCTTCAAAAAGTGTTTGTCGGACAGCAGATATCTGCAGTTCACCAAAAAGTGCAGCAGCTTGAGACTCCCACTGCTCAATCTCGTCATTTCCTTTTTGTACTTCATAATTCAAACTTTCCTCCCTGATCCTAGCTTCTAAAAGTTCTCCAGTCAGTTTTGCTAGTTCAGTCTCCAGTTCCTGTTTTGCTTCACAAATACATTTTACCTCGTTACTTTGTTGATCACAATCCGCACATAGTTTGATGATCTTCTTTTCTTGATCTGCTCGTATCAACTCAACCTCATCATACCTGCACTTCAGATCTTCCACCATTTTTTGCAACTCTCTTTTCTCATGCTGCACTACACTAAGCTCTAATAACTTTCCCTCCATTATCTTCACCTTCTCATTAAGGCCATTATTGACATGATGAAGTTTATCTAGATTTTTGTTGAGCTCTTTTATTTCCAAAAAGTTATCAGAAATGACATCTCTGAAAATTAGAGAGAGTGTATTTAGAGATACTGTTTCTGCAAAAATGGCACAGTTCTCATCTTCTAAATTACATTTCTCCTCTCTCAAGTTTGAGATTGACTTCATTAAGGATCTTTGTTCATCAACCACTTTGCAATTCTCTTCCTGTAAATTATGGTAATCCCCTTGCAAGTCTAAGAGCTGCTCGTGCAGATTCTTTTGCTCAAGCTTCAAAACTTCCTCTTTGTGGTCTCCCTCCGTTATCTTTAATCTCAATTCTTCATTCATCTCAGCAAGTTTTTGGTTCTCACCATGCAAAACCAAGAACTTCTCAGAACTACTTGCCAACTCCTGATCAAGAGTGTTTTTAGCTGTCACAAGATTTACTACCTCTTGTTGCAGTTGCCCAAGCAGAGTAACAAGAACCGAATTCTCAATGAACAACTGCTGATTTTCATCTTGCATCGCAAACAGACACTTTTGTGTTTCTTGAAGCTTGTTGAGTGCATGGTTCAGAAGAATTTGGTCTTCATCAGCCTTACCTTCACACCACTGGTTTGCATCAAGCTCAAGAGTCTTCAGCACCCCATAAAGCCCCACTCTTAGCACTTCAATTTGATCATACAAAGATTTCACCTCCAATTGTTGTTCAAGATTTTCATGCTTCAGTTCAGAAATCAGTTTCTCCGACAGTTTAGATGCATCCAGGAGCTTTTGGCACTCGAGCAAAAGGGAAAAATTATTCTCTTCCAGATCCTGCACACATTTCTGCAAGATGAAAATCTCTATCTGTGCAGAAAAGGCTTTGTCCAGTTCTTCTTCATATTCTTTCCTTATGCACTGGCCTTCTTCTTGTAGTAAATGAATTTGCATTGCCATACCAGCCAATCGAGATTCACTCAACTGGGCAAGACTAGCATGTTCTTGCTTTTGAACATCTAAGGAAACACGCAACTCTTCTACTTCATGAAGTGTTGATTCTCTCTCTTTCTCCAAATTTGAGTATTTCTCTTCTAAATCTGTATGATTTCTCTCCAAATCTTCCAGTCTTCTCTGAGTGATGTCCAAATGAGAAATTAAATTGCCTTTCGCAGTGGCCAGATCAGATTTCTCATTCTCAAGTGACGTACAAAAATTTTGTAAGCTTTTTGATTTTACCCTCAAACCTTCAACCTCAGCATTTGCATCAAAAAGGGAATTCTCCAGAAAGTTGTTCTTCTCTGTGAGTTTCTCCATATTATCAGTTGCAATCTGTAACTGAGAGGCCAATGCAGCCTTCTCAGAAGCAAGAGTGGAATTCTCTCCCAGGAGAGATTGACAAGATTCTTCTAGTGCCCGTACCCTCTCTCTTACTCCTCCAAGCTCCACATTCAAATCTGATAAGGAATTCTCCAAAAGAGCATTTTTTTCTATAAGTTTTTCCATGATCTCCAACTTCTCCAAAAGAGCTACTTTTTCGCTTCTCTCTCTCTCACAAACCTCTTTCAGATTTATGTTATCGTCCTGCAACTTATTCACAGATGATCCAAGGGACTCTGAACTGAAGCCAACTGATTCCACCTGCTCCATGATAGCCTGGTGTTTTTTGTTAAGGTCATTTAGCTCCTCCTTCAGACAGTAAATTTCCTGCTGAAGAGCATTTCTTTGGTCCAGCCGAAGTTCGACCTCTGCTTCAAGTTTTTCTATTGTCTCCCTTAACCTTGAAATCTCATCTTGCAAAGTTTGTATTGTCGAAGCTGAAGATAAGTTGACTTCATTTAGACCTTTGTTCTCCACCTTCACCCGCGCAACTTCATTTTGTAAACTCTGGTTACAAGCTTCTAGGTCCTGTAAAGTTTGGACCTTACTCTGAAGCTCTGCAGCCATAGATCTCAGTTCTTCTTGAGATTGAGAGTGCAAATGCTGCAAAGTTTGAAAAGCAGTTTCAGCCTCCACGAATCGTAAGCGTTCTTCTTGAATGCAAGTCCAAAGCCTTCCCAACTCCTTCTGCTTCTCTGTAAGCTCTTCGCCTTGACCAGCCAATTTCTGTGACAGAGACTCCAAATCAGAGTGCATAGTCTGATTAGATCTCTCCAACAGAAGACACCTTTCTTCAGCACCCTTCAACTTCATAACCCCATCATCTATCTCAGAGTTTAGCCTTTGGGCCTCCTCCAGGGCATGAGCAAGTTTAAGCTCCAAACTTGAAATTGTATCCAAGCACTGCTGGTACTGAACAGCCGAAGCTTCCTTCTCTTCAGTTAGCTTGGTTAACGCTTGCTTCAATGTTTCCACTTCCCTTTCGGCTCTATCAGCACGCTCATTACACCTCCTGGCATCTTCCTCTGCATGTAATAGTTTCCCCTCCAGATCAGATATCTTCTCCAAACACTGTTTGTACTGAAGAAGAACATCTTCTTTTTCAGCTTCTAATTTAGCCAGTTCTTGCTTAAGTGATTTAACCATATGTTCAGCTTTACTAGCACGCTCATTGAGTTCTCCTGCATCCTTTTGGGCATGGGAGATACTGCTTTCCAGATTAGTGATTTTGTCCAAACACTGCTGGTATTGAAGAAAACTGGCTTCCCTTTCAGCCTCTAGTTTAGCGAGCGCTTCCTTCAAAGTTTGAACTTCAGCTTCAGCTTTGCTAGCTCGTTCATTAAGGCCCCTGGAATCCTCTTTTGCATGAGAGACTTCCAACTCCAAATTAGACAATCTTTCTAAACTCTGTTGGTATGAAAGTAGGCCAGCATCCTTTTCATCCTCTAATTTAGCAAGAGTGTTCTTTAAGGTTAAAATTTCCAGCTCAGCCCTACCCACTCGCTCAGACTCAGATAGAACTCGAGCCTTGATATCATTTTCACCACTGTCTTGCCCACCTTGCTCTCTCTCTTCAGCATCATGAAAACTAAGGCCTTTTCTTGCCCTTCCCACCCCTTCTACAGTCCCAGACAAATCATTGAGCTGTTTCAAACCCTTTCTGCCAGGAACAGAATCAGATTCTTCAGTAAAAGCTCCATTCCTCTCGACAGCATGGGAATGTGGTGATGGTGATATTCCCATAGCATCGTTTTGCAACTCATCAGGATCAAAAAGTGCACGTATTGGTGGTAGGTCAGGTGTACGGGGCTCACCATCAGCAGAACCTGCAGGTGAATCATCAGTCAGCATGAAAGGAACTTGGTTGGGGAATGCTTCTGCCATTGTTCGATGGGCCTGGTGGAGCACTCCAGTTGCATGATCGTATCTTTCAGCCAAGGCACGATATGCCCTGTAAAACTCTTCAACCAATTTCATGAGCTCTGGGCGTTTCTTATAATACATCTCTGCCCTCCTTGCAAAGGAATCTGCATCTTCTTCAATGAGTTTGATCATTTGTTTGACTTTGACGTCCATATCTGTCCAAACAGGGGAATTGCTGAAGGCATTAGGAGGGTGAGAGAAAGAGCATCAATGCTAAGAAAAACCGTTAAATACTGCCAGTAGTATGTTGGAGAAATACAAAGTCACTATATGATTGCATGTTAATTTTCAGAGTAGTATGTTGGAGAAATACAAAGTCACTATATGATTGCATGTTAATTTTCAGAATTATTAGTTCCAAACAACAAATCTTTTGCTTTAATCTCTTCTTAAAAAGTAATTGCAACTTTATTAACCACAAACTATTCAATTAAATTAGAAGGCCAAGAGGCCTCTTATGAATGTAGTTTGTGAGAATGAAATGAGAGTTATAATGTTAACATAGATTATAAATTAGCATTTTTACCTATTACTGAGAAATAATGTAGAGGTGAAGCAGAATGGGATGCAAAAACTCCCTGGAAACTAGGACTGTGGTATTAACAATTATAACTATTACTGAGAAATAATGCAGAGATGAAGCAGAATGGGATGCAAAAACTCCCTGTAAACTAGGATTGTGGTACAGCCGTGCAGGAAATAAAGCACTTACTGACTTCACATCCATCTCAGGAAGCTTGTTAATATTGTGAAAAAAGAAAGAAATAAATATATGCCACTGCAAGGATGATTCTTATCTAAAAGTTTGGTTCCTTTACCAAAATAAGAGGCAATTGCCCAAATATAGCGAGAATAAAAAGAAAAGAGAGGATGGGAATCCCAAGCCAAATATAAGCTTCAACATGCAACACACACTGCACAAAACTCTGACACACGGTGACCAGATTATACAATCAACAGAAAAGGAAAAAAGCAAACACAAACAGAAGGAAAAAAAGAAATTTTGGATACCATGAAAATCACATTAGCTTTAGGTTACACATTCAATTCATTTAATTTTAGTATCAGATGTGTGATCAAATTCGTCCATACATCAAAGTAAACATAAAAAATATACTAGCCACAAAAAGACACAGCAAAATATACTTAGGTTCATAAATCAAATACAATCTAAAATAGAAAGCTTATAATAAAACATTTTGAAAAACACATCATATTGTAATTTTTGGTCAAAGTTTTAAATTTATGGTTTCACATAATTTTTCAAGTGTTTAACCAGTTCTTTCCGTCTTTTCAGAATTCTTTAATTTTGGTTATTTTCAAGGTCAATTGAAAAAAAAAAGGTGTTAGTAGGTACTTTAAATCTCATTTCCAATTGCAGATGGGATGATGCATGCCACGACAAGTTCACTTTTCACTAACATTAATTCATACTTTCTAAACTATTCTACATTAATTCACACTTTCTAAACTCACTCCCTATCTACCAACATTAAGAAAACCTATTTTCCCCTTTTTTTAGATGAAGAAAACTTATTTGCGCAAATGATAACCGATACAAAAATGTTAGTGCCGTTTATCATGAAGCATTCTAAATAACCAGATCACTCCCTTAAAGCATAAAACATAACTAACCACAGCCTTTTCTTCACCAAATAAAGAAATAATCAATAAAAGTTGCAGTCTAATAAAGTCCATGAAACCGATTCAGGTTTAAGACAGTTGCTCTTTTCTTTAGGGTCATCAAGAAGAAAAGATGGATATCCGCATGCTACTTTTGTCCTTCTAGTCACAACCTAGCCATTCTTATGCTTGCAACACATAAATGGACATGGGCATCAAATAAATAATCTCTTAATTTGATGAACCAAAAATTAAAAGATAAATGACCAATTTCTATCATCAACGATGAACCAAAAATTAAAAGAGAGATGACCAATTTCTATCATCAATCATCATAACTAAAATCATTATTTCAGCATCATCATAATAAAAAAATAATTATATTGAAATTTGCCAAATCCATAACCAAATCAGAGATCTCCGCCCCCAATTGCCTCAAGTTAAGAGCACTAAGAAAACTTACAGCTGAACAATATCTCTGCTCAACTGCTATTATGCCACACTAATAACCTCAATACCCATGAACTAACATGTAAGGAGACAATTAATAAGGATAGAAACGCAAACAAAATCTACAGGAAACAAATTAATACCTGTAAGATTCTCCTGAAGCCATTTTGAGTTTTTGGGACTTATGTGGCTGTCCCACCACCAAGAATATTTGCGTTTAGAATCTGCATTTGCTTCAGTCGCCATAACTCAATCAAAGAACACTACCACTTTCTAATTCTGATTGGAGGAAACTAATCAAATGATGACGGATGATCCAACTAATGATGACCCAGTTAAGAAATGGATGTATATAACCAAAAGCCAATCAATGAAAACACAGACGGCCAGTAGTGTAAAGCTTGTTGCGTCTCACTCCTTGTACCTAATCAACAACATCAATAACCAAAACAAAACAACGAGAGACAAATCAATCTCTGAATAAACCAAAACTACTAATTAGATAAAATCAAGTCCTTCAGAACTTTAAAAAAAAATAATTACAGAAAATATGACAAACTACTTGTGGAGTACAAAATTTGATGTATAAAGAGCAACCAGTAACCACTATCTTTCAAAATTTGTAAATAAAACCTGATTAAAGGAACACCACAACAAAATCGAAACAGAGCAAAAGCGAAGTGTTAGACAGTGAGAATTTGATAATAAATAGAAAAAATATGTACATATAATAATATATTCTTCACAGAATCCAATATTAAGTATTTGATCAGTAAATTATAAACAACTGTACGATCCTACAAACAAACCAGACTGCACAAAATAGTTACTAGTCAAAGGTTCAAAAGAAACCAACAAAAAATACCAGAAAAAAAAAATCAAACGCCAAATGATCAAAAATTACATGAAAATTGACATGCACAGCCATTGATTTAAAAAAAAAAATCAAAACTCACCAATTAGCAGCTATTAGAAAAGAGCTTAAGCTGCATGTTTTGATCTTCTATAAGGAGTCTAACCCATATTTGTCAGATCTGTATGCCTCGCTCTGTAACTGTGTTTCGTTTTATTCTCTCTCTCTCTTTCTATTTGCTGTAGCTTTGCTTTTTAGGATGTTTGTTTGGTAGTATCAGAGGAAACCAAACAAAATACGTTTGGCGTGGTCCAATAACCCCTTTATTTTTTTCTCAAAAAAAGAAAAGGTAATTTGCGAGTGTACTGCTAATGCCGACGTCCTATTTGTGGAAATTGTTTGAAATTATTGGCTACGGAAGTGGATTTGAAGTGACTGATTTGTCCTTGGAATTCAAACATAAAAATGTGTTTTTCTTTGGATTTATAAAGAAATTATTTTCTTGACTGTGAGTGTGAAGTAATGGCTGGTTTTTGAGGAAGATTGTGTTTCCATGTTTAATGGAAGCCTCTGGATCTGTTTTTTTTTTTTTCAATTCTCGAAATGCAAAGAAAATCCTTTTATTATTATTTTTTTATAAACAAAAAATTTATTTCTATTTTTTTTATATAAATATTAAATAGAGTTAAATTGAAATATTAAAATTTTATTTAAAAAATAAGGAAAATTTTATAATCAATAATTCAGATTTTTTATGTGCATTTTCTATATGAAGAATAATTTTTCTTAGTGCCCTATTAATGATAATATATAAGTTTTTATTGTGATTTTTCAATATTTTTAGTTATGGAATTTAAAATTTCAAATAAATAAATTCTATAAAATTTAAGAGATTTTAAGTCAATAATTTTTAGATATTATATATTGTGTCTATTAAAAGTATAAGGGTAGTCTTAGTTTTATCCTACCAAATCGAATTTCAAGTATCACCATTTATTTGTGAAATATAAATTTATTAAAAAAATATATTTTTTAAGTGTTTGTATAGAAAATAATTAATTTATTTTACATAGTTTTATTGTCCTAAATACATGAATGTTTCTACCTATTTTTGGCTAATATGTTTATACCTATTTTTGGCTAATATTAGATTACCAAAACATTGAATTTGAAAAACAAAAATGGTTAGAGGCCTAAGTGTTTGATTTAGAAAAAAATAATGGAAACGTATTACCATAATATTTTCTTTTTTTCTTTTCCAATAGCAAATTTACCAAAATAATCTATAAAATTTTAGGCGCTTTTAAAATATAAAAAAAACTTTGCTAGTAAATATAGTAAATCAAATTTAAATAAAGTATAAATTTTAATGTTTAATATAATAAATCACATATGATTTTATGTGATATAAGCTATATTTATTTCCAAATTCTTATCAATAGGGCTTATTGAAATATATTTTTTTCCCCTGTGAGGGAGAGTTATTTAAATCCTTGATCTTGAATTTAATAACTTTTTAATTTCTGATTCATTTTATAGTGAACAAATTCACCTTAATTTAGACACTTAATGAATAGCAACGCAAATTGCTTTCAAAAAATTAAAAATAATAATAATAATAATAACAATGCAGGTTCAAAAAATAATATAAATAGAAGGTGGGGGCATTTTGGTAACTAAAGAAGGGAGAATCTTGATTCTTGGGTTAATGGTATTGATGCTGTAGGACCAGTAGGGAGTATATGACACGGTGTCGTGCTCTAAAAGGAGGCGTCTTGGACGGTGGCCACTGGCCACTGGCCAAGGACGGTTGCCAATTGTCATTCGTCATACCACCAAGAATTAATATAAAATATATATGGTGAAATTCTTCATTTATGTGACTTTTGCTTGTAAAATATTTAAACCCGATTTTCTTTGTTGTTTATTAGGATTAGGAATGCTTCTGAATAAACTCATGCGATTCGCAAAATAAATAAAATAATTTTAATATATTTATTGAGAATAAAAAGGAATTTAAATATGAATAAAATAATATTTCAATCACTTTAAAATTATATACTTTAATTTTTATTTTTAATTAAAAATTAAATTTGAATCCCAATTTTTAAATATGATTTTAGTAGCATTAAACTATAAACTCGTTAATTTATCTTTTTTATTTAACTATAAAGTGGCTTCAAACTTCGAATCTATTTGACCATGAACAAATTGGGAACTGCTAATGAAACTGAATCCACAGGGGGAAAAAAAAGCACAATCCACGACGAAATAATGTTTTTCAATTGATTTTGCCAAAGTTGATTTACATATTTGCCCTTACTCTTTGCGTGTTGAGCCTTGGATTTCTGTCTCGCTGAATCAGCGACATATTTATGGAAGCCAAGTTGATTATTTGATTTTAATTATCTGGTTAAAGAATATAAAAATTTCAGTTTTGGTTTAATTAAGAAGTTTCATTTATCAAATTAATCAATTTATTTTTTATTTTTAGATAAATAAATTAAAATTTTCAAAGTGTCGATTAGTTTATATATTTATATATTTAATTTTTTTATTTATTTTATGAATTTATAATTTAATTGATGCATAAGTAATATGTATATATATATTCAAATTTATGAAATATTAGAATATAATATTTGTTTTTAATATTATTTGGCATCATTTCATATCATGCTTTACTCTCTTTTTTCCTTTTTCTTATATAAATAAATTAAAAATTACAATATTATAAATGATAAATACTCATAATATATTTAAATTTAAAATGAAAGACTTTTTATAATTTTTTTTCATCTGAAAAATAACAACATAATCGATTTCACGAAAATTAAATATTTCAATTTGATTAATTTAATTTAATAATTATTTCATTTCGATTAATTTTATTAATATTTAATTTAAAATTATTAACAGAATCGACCAATTATATGCTCTATTAATAAGTAAGATATTTCCTTTACTTTTCACATTATTTTATAATAATGCATTTATTTTCTTTTATATGAATGCACATGGATAGTGAGAAATACATTTTATCATGTTTTAAATTCATTATAATATTCTAAAGATAATTAGTATATGTAATTATTAATATGAACTACTCGCTACCATTATAATCAGTTAGCCAACAATGATAAAAATATTAGGTGAAACAAATAATTAATGAAATATATTTTTAGATGTACATTAATTTTTATTTTTATTTTTGTCTACATGTAGTTCTTATTTATTTTTCAATTGAAATACTTTTTTTTTTAAGTTTAAAAATAAAATTTGAGATTAATATTTTGGTATACATATGCAGGTCATAAAATAAGTTTAAAACTCATAATTTTTTTTTCTCAACTTTTTTAAATTAATGGTGTGTTTTATGTTAAGAAGCACAAGCTACAAAGAAAATAATGAAATTTCCTCAAAGTTATATATATATATATATATTGCTTATGCAATTTATTTATTTTTATATTCCACATTCTCTTTATCTTCTTATGTCATATATATATTTGAACAATATGTATTTTTGTATTTATTTGAAATTTATTTTACTAATTGCATATATATATATATATATATATATATTGTTGATTAGAATTTAATGGCATAGTCTATGTTTTATTCTTTAAATATGTTTTGATAGGTCAGCTATTATCATGAAAGTTGAAGAAAATATCAAATTTCAATATTTATATTATTAGGAAGATTGAAATACATATAAATGTAGAAATTGTACAATTATTATTTTTTTAATGAATAAAACACAAACATAGATTATTGGATTTTCAAAAGTCTAATTATATGTGGAAGCATAATTCTTTGGACTCTTCTATTGACAACCACACTAATTGGAGAAAGCCAGAAAGGATAAGAAGGCTTGGAATTTTTTAGATGTTTGGTGGAACAAATAAAAACATTAAATATTCTTAATTAGTTTATCAAGATTGGTCTTAGCAGTCATCCATGTAAGGCCACAAGTTTTGTAGACTTTGTTTGTTAGATAACAAGAATATAAAGATTTAATCACTTTTTTTTTTTTAAAAAGGAAGGTTAAATGTTTTTCATTTGATAGGAGAGGTTGGTGGGTAAGGTGACTTCTAAGTCTATATGCATGGTCCCTTCCCTTGTCATTGATGTAGGCTGTCCCTTTTTCTTACAAGGTTATTTTTGGGATGGTAACTTAAAACCAAAATTTTTAATTCTTCTAGTTAGTAGTTGCCACTAATCCTTAGCTGAGAGTTGAGAGTGATGCTTTTATGTTGTGAACAACTAATATGTCTAAATCACTCTTTCAAAATTGTACTGAGTGACTTTGATGGGAGACCTTCTTGGTGAAAAGAGGTTTATATTTAAGACTATACCAAAAAAAAAATAAAAAGATAAAAATGAAGGCCATACCCAAAAAAAAAAAAAAAAAAAGTTAAAAGATAAAAAATAAAGAAATTTCCAATGATAGTCATTAATAAATCTTTTGCTACACTTAACATAAAAAAAAAAAAAAAAAACAAATTTGAAATTAAGATTGGTTATTATTTAATTCATAAAATTTGATTTAATTTACTAATTAAGATATTTATTTTAAAAATCAACTTAATAAGTTCTAATATTTCTTCTTTTTTTTTTCCTATATGTGGTTGTGGCTAAAATTCCAAATTAAATCTTTTAATTTTTAGAAATAATTATAGTATAATTGAATTAGAAACTTATTAATTCTTAATATTTTGTTTAATCAACTACTTAGTTATTTGTTTATTTTCAATTATATAACATAAATAAAATTATACATGTCTTGAAGTACTCTACCACACTTTTTTTTAATAACAATAACAACAACAATAATAATTACATCAAGTGAATATAAAATTTATAAATACAAAAAAATATAAATTTTAATAAATTGAAAGTTTAATATTCATAAATAAAATAGCTCTTTATTTTTTTAACATGAGATCTATAAAATTTACCTCTATTGAATTATTTTTTTATACAAAAAATTATAATAAATATTAGATACTTATTCAATTTATAATATAAAAAATTACATAACATTTTATTATATTATATACAACTACGTGTCGGTTAATAAAGGCCAATAATGTTGAAATTTAAAAAAATTATAAAATATCCACGTGTATACATAATGTTGCAATGAGATTGGAATTTTCTCTTAAGGGGATGGATGGATTATTATTAATTTCTTATCATACAAATGTGACATGATGGTTAAAAGTTGAAAGTAATAAAACAGGATTAGTTTAAGGGTGGCTTTTCACAGCGAGGCTTTTTATTGGACTTTGTTACTCACATTAGGTAACGCAAAATCATGTGTATGACTTTTATAAAAGCTGTTGTAGCAACTGCTGAATTAGTAAAACACCTAATTCAAAATAGAAGGTGAAAAAGTTGAGTTAGGGAGTTAAATAAATATATATGTTGCTTTTGAAATTAATAAAATCAAATTAAGTTCAAAACTGATAAATGTGGAAGTAAAATTAATTAATTAATTATGGATTTGAATAAAGTGAAAAGGAGAAATAAGAAATGAATGGAAGTCCTCGTGGTTGAGTGGAGTGAATTCAAGGACTTTTTACCATTTCAGCAAAAAAGACTTCAAATGTCTCATGAAGTCATCATGATCCTCAATTGCACCTGCACGGCCATCTTCTGTCAATCACCCCTCTCTAAAGCCTCAAAATTAATTGAACAATGTCAGCCATAACATATCAACTTGTTATATATTATATTAAAATTGATCATATTTTATCCAAAAAAAAAAAAAATCACGTACTTCAAAGTATAAAATAATTAAATTATATGGTATTTCTTATTATACTTTTTCATTCAAATATTTAAACTGTATCAATCGATATTTTAATAATTTTAAAATCACATTAAAATTTCAATAAAATAATTACTTGCAATATATATAAATTAGTAGAATTTTTAAAATTTTAGTAATTTTACATAATATAAGGTGATTTTGTCCATATATATAAAAAGTTCACTCTTAATCTCATCCGTCATTTGTCAATTTTCTTTTATCTTCCACTTAAATATATAAAAATATCTCCTTAGAAAGATTAAAAAATAAGAAATAATGATGGGTTCTTAAAATAATGGATCTCGAGTTGATGGAGAAAAGGCAATTAGGAACCGTTACGTTTATTGGAGCTTGTTGGCGACTCTTTATTTAAATCCAAATTTAGCAAACAAAAGCAAATTTAAACACCCGCCTACATAGTTGGGATCTTTTTCTTCTCTCCTCTTTTCTTCCAATATATTACAAACACAAAAGGATAACGAAATAAAAAGACGACCAATTTTTGATGGGTCC
The DNA here is from genome assembly GCA_948193065.1 of Aleurites moluccanus. Lineage (NCBI taxonomy): Eukaryota > Viridiplantae > Streptophyta > Magnoliopsida > Malpighiales > Euphorbiaceae > Aleurites > Aleurites moluccanus. Next base: position 1,594 of record CANXYC012468147.1, on the reverse strand, counting down.
TTCATTGATCAAATCACAAGTTAAATACAAAATTTAATTTTGAATTGAAATTCAGTATATATGGGTGATGACTAACCAGCACTTGCACATGTCCATCTTATTTCACATTTTCGCAAAAAGCAAACAAAGTAACAAACCCTATAATTGCCATGATTTTGTTAGGCAAAAGTGCAAGCAGGTGTGAAGATGGAGAACCCTGTGGCTACCCAGTAGTGCATGGCCCACCTCAACTGCCATGGGTGATGGGAGAAAGATTCAGAAAAATTCAGATGCCATTGCCCATGTGCTGGTTTTAAAACATACCTATCCTCTATGCTGTGCCTTTTTATGAGTATGCATTTCTTGATGGATCGAGAGTTTGCATTATGCTTCTTATCAATATACTCAACAACCATTTGTTTTTATGTTTTGATTCATAGCATAGTTGTACACAATTATATTAGGCACATGAAATATGAATACATATCTACTAAGTATCACGTGTTATTATTTTGGACATATTTAATTATTTGCTATTTTATGCATTGATGGATGTATCTAATAATCTAACTAAAGGGTATTGACCTAATCATGCATCTATTTTCATAGTAATTAACGTTTTAAACTAATAAATATATATAGTATTTTATCACTGCTTTTCATATGCATATTTAATTAGTATAGGATTTTTATTTTAATACCCGCACCCACCCCTTCCACATGGGAATTTTTTTTTTTAACCATTTAACAAATTGATTCTTTAATTAACCAAAATCGATGAATAATGGAAGTAAGAATTCAAATTTGCAAATAATAATTTTATTCCCTTTATTTCTAAAGCATTCTGAAGAAAATTGCTTCTTCAGGACTTTAAGGAAGAAATATGTATACATAACAAATTTAAAACATAGTTTTATATAAATCATATTGTGAATTAACTCAATTTTCTTTCCATTTAACAATTATTTTTTATTTGAGTAATAAAGAGGAAAATTTAATATTGCTGGGATTCCAATCACAATATTTACTACTAAAATAATTTTACTTTACCATTAGATTAATACATTAATTGTAATAATTTTGATTTGTATAAATATATGAAAATTTATTTATTTTATATGTATGCTGTTTATTATTTAATAGTTATTACTTTTATTTATGAGTTAATTAAAAATATTTTTAACTATTTGTGAAATTACAATTTTATCACAAACTAAAAAATTTGATAATTTTATAGGGTTAATTATAATTTTCCTCCTGTAAAATAACCCAATACACTAAATTTTTCCTGACTTTTCAAAAATATACTAACTCCCCCCTGACGAATGTCATAATATATTATTAGACCATTCCGTCCAATTTTACTGTTAGTCAACCTTACAAAAATAATAAAAAGATCAAAATGCCCTTATTCTTTATTTTTAATTAATTACATTCTATTTTTATTTTAAACTTTTTTTTAAGGTTAAAAAATTTATTTTCATATTTTTAATAAATTTTAAAATAAAAAATAAATAAAAATATTTTTTATTTTTTATTAGTTATTTTTTGTTTTAAAAGATCATTTAAGAAGAAATTAAATTATTTCTTCTTAAATTTTTTTAATACAAATAAA
>CANXYC012468128.1:0-14810 GCA_948193065.1 Aleurites moluccanus | reverse complement strand
TTTTTCTTAAGATTTGTAAGCCATTTTGAGCTTAATATTGTTATGCATGCCATATAGTATCATTTTATGGGTTCTTCGCGGTATTGGTCGCATAAGCATCACCCGTACCCTAGGACCGTCATGGCTCCTAAGTTGGGCTGTGACATTTATTTAATTGCATTCCCATAAAATGTGACGACACTAATGCCATAAATCTTTCAAAAAATCCAATTCATCACTCACGTACTAAGTATATAGATATAAGACATCATTTTCTTAGGGATCATGTTAGAAAAGGTCATATTAATTTTGAATATGTGGATATTGAGAAGCAACTTGCTGATATATTCACAAAACCCTTGGATAAAGAAGCATTCTATTTTATTAGAAGATAATTAGGTATGATTAATACCTCTCAGGTATGACTTTTGACTTGTTATTAATTAGATGTAATTGATCATAATGATTTGTGATGATATTGCATGATTTATAAGCAATTATAATAATTTATGTGTTTCCATAATAAATTGAGACCCAAGTGAGAGAATTTTATAAATTCCTATAACTTTAACCTCAGTTTACATAAATTTTCTTGTCAAAAGTATGAATTACATTCATGAGCATATGAAAGCATAAAATCAAAAGTTCAATTTGCCTTTATTTTTGAAAAAATTCCTTAATCCTGCCTTTCACGCTCGTTAATAAATTTAACGCCCGTGACATATTGTCACCCCCATTAAAAAATTTACACGCTCGTGAAGAATCATTATATATCTTTTTAAAATCTTGGGCTTGTCTTTCACGACCGTGAATGGTTGTCACGCTCGTGAAAACGTTGGTATTTAAAAAGCTCGCGACTATGACTATTCATTTCTATTTCAAAATTCAGAATTCCTTTCCACTTTCTCTCAAATTTTCTCTCAAATCTTTCAATATTCCAACTCACTCTCTCATTTTCTTCAAATCTACTATTATAAATCTTCATTATATCTTCCTTAAACCCTAAAACTATGGTGAAAACTAAGAATGTGGGTGGTAGAAGCAAAGGAAAGGGTCCAAATTTGGGTGAAGTATCCCAAGTGCGGGAAGAACCAGTTAAGCTATCTTATGGTCTTTCTTTTACTTCTCAACATCACCTTGATAGATTTTCATTGCTTAAACACCGAGAAAACCCTGTAGGTGGTCGAAGCATTCATTTTACTAATTTGGGTATGATTGGTTTGAAAGAGTCTGTCACTAATTACTACATAACTTTGTTTGGAGATAGACACTTCGTTTATTATTCATCGGACTTACACTTAGAGCTAGTGTATGAATTCTTCACCACACTTTTTGTGAGTCCACGGGTGATATGACATTCAGGCTAGGCAAAACAAACCATTCATTATCTTCTGATGCTCTAGGTGGTTTGTTTGAGCTTAAGTCTAGTGGGGTTTACCGAATTTCAGATCATTGGGATCCTTCCTCGGTTTGGGAAGCATTGACTGGCTCTGCTCAGTATGATGTTCATATTGCAAAATCTTCAAGGATTCGTGATCCGGCTCTCCGAATTATACATCGGTTCCTCACCTATTTAGTTTTTGCTAGAGGAGACAGCAATGGAGCTGTCAGTCGCAAGGAGCTATTTCTTTTGGATAGTTTAAGATAAAGAATCGATGTGGATGTTGATAGATGGTTTGTGGATGCATTTAAGGATATGAGATCAAAAGTTAAAGGAAAACTACTTCTTGGTATGTATGTGACTCGGATTGCAAATCACTTTGAGATTCCTTATAATATGGAATTCAAAGTTCCCATCACTCCTAAGGATCATCTAGATATTTTAACTTTTCGCGATATGGGAATTGCAAAAAAGGATGGTGATGGATGGGTCTTAGATACTATTGATGGGATAATCAGGATGATGAGACAGATGATGAGCTTGCTGCTATGTTTGATGAGCCATCCAGAAAAAGACCCCACAATCCTCCTTCTGCAGTACCACCGACTAGTTCTCAGCCATCCTCTTCAGCTGATTCCTTTCAGAGTCAAGTATTGGCACATTTGGCTAAGCTCAACACTAGACTTGACTCTTTGGAACTCGGAGTTGCTTCTCGATTGGATAAACTTGAAGCAAATCAACAAGAGCTGCAAAAATTCATAGATAGTCTTCAAAGTGCTTTATCACTTGGAAGTACCCCTCCACTTAATGACTCTTCCGTTCCTCTTTCATCTTAGTTGTTCTTTTCTTTTTTAGCTGAGCTTTTGTTTATGTGCTCATATTTTATCATGTTTATGTTCATAGTAATGGCACATTTCTCATTTTGATATTTATATAATACTTATTGTTTATGAAATTTCAACTTCTTATATTAAATGAGTTATTATCTTGTGAAAACCTTTTTGATTATTGACAAAAAGGGGGAGAAATATTGAATGCTATTGATGATATTGTTTAACTAAATTAAAGGGGAGTTTTTAACTCAGGGGGAGTATTTAATTGAATTATTTATACTCTGAACACATTGTTTTGTCATCATTAAAAAGGGTGAGATTGTTGTCTCTATAATGATTTTGATGATGTAATTGAAATCTAAAACAAAAGTGTTAACCAATATAAATGATTATTTAACTTGTGTTTAAGTTTTTGTTTAAAACAGGGATTCACACCTGTAAATATTATTAACCGTGAACAAGATCAAGGCAACATATGAAATTTACTCAGAAACAATCCTTAAGCCCATGAATAAAAATTCACGACCGTGAAAGAGTTTTATGCCCGTGATATTGATTCATACCCATTATTATTTTAAGAATGGTTTTTCGCTCAGAGACACATAAAGAGTTTTCAAGACCGTAAAAAATTATTTACGCTCATGAACTATTTTCACGCTAGTGATGGTTGTTCACGCCTAAAGATGATTTAAATTTGAAATTGGCGCAGAAGATTTCAAGACTGTGAGTTTTGATTCAAGCCCGTAAAGACTCATATTCATGACCGTGACTATCTGTAACCCCCATGAATCGGTAGTTGCCTGTCAACGACAGAGCTGATCTGTTTTAAACATAGCCATTGGAAAAAGATTTGAAGGAAAATCTTTCATTAAATACAACCAGAACGATCACATTTAATCATCATTCATTGAGGGCTATAAATACATGAAGATTTAAAGTTCTAACAAGAAGATAAGCATATATCTAAAGAGAAATCAAATTGTTGTTAATTCATACTCTGTTTTCTGAACTCTTTAAGCTTTATTTCTTATTCTTAGAGTTCTTACTAGTTTTTACTAGTCTTAGCTATTAATACTTCATTATATACCATTGGAATAGCTTTGTATAAGTTTAGAGAAACTTAAAAATCTATATCTCTGTTATTGAGATTAAAAATCTGAGTTGTAACTTAATGTGTATAGAGTGAAATCCCTGAAAATCTATTATAATTGACTTGGATAGTGCACTCGGTTCTAGTAGAATCTCAATATCTGGTTGATATTGAGAGAATTGGACGTAGGAGAAGGAATTTGTGTCCGAACCACTATAAATTGGCTGAGCTCTCTTAACCTTTATCTTTTATTATTGCTTGTTATTTAAAATTAACATATCTATTATATATTAGTTGTGTATTTTCTTCTAAATTTTTAAACTCCTATTCACCCCCCCCCTCTAGGAATATTGCCATAGGAATATTCACATAGGCAAAGGGAAATATTAACAATATTAATTAATCATATGGAAAAGATATAGTACAATGAATTAGTCAATAAATACATAGGTTACTCAATGATCAATCGGTATCAACATATATCAGTATATAAGTCATAGGTTCCATAATTGGTACAACAATTGATATGGTACTCAAGTAAGGGTTATGTTCAAATGTGCTCATCCAATGTCAATTGTGCTGGAGTAATTGGCTAGCCAATATCGCTGGCGATGATGGCATTTGCTTTGGTAGGCTATTGAAATTTCATTGAGGCATTTTGTCGAAAACTTGGTGTGCACAACTTTAGGGTCATTGTAACACCCCAGCAGACAGTAGAATAGACAGTTAGATATAACAGATCCCAACAACGGACATGATGGTAATTTATGAATGGATAGGCTAAATTAGTACCAAGGTATATAAATGACATTTAATGATACAGAAGAATTTTACAATGTTAATAGTGGAATTTTATAATATTTTAAGAAGTTCTTTACAGAAATTATTGAGGATATCTAGGATTAGGATCCTAAAATATTGAGAAAAAAATAATAATAATCTGAAGATTAATGTGGAGTTAGAAAGGCGAATGGATAGACAGTTTTGTTAAGTATTGAACCGAAAACACCGAAAATAATTAGACAGCCTGAAGAGTAAATTTTGTATTGAATTTAAAGTAAATTAATACAGATATATGGATAATAAGAGAACTAAAATAATATTAATTTTTGGTAAAAAGAAAGAGTGGAAAAGAGATTGGAATGACTGGAAATTAATAGAATGGAAAAATTATAAATAAGAGCAATTTCAGAGACATTTTCAGAAACGGATTGTCTAGGACACATAATCATACCCAAAGTATTTTTAAATGATAAAAAAGCCCAAAATAAGTCATTTTACTCCTCACATTAAAGGTTGAATCTAAACAGGATAGACAAAATAAATTACATAAAAGTTTTTAGGGTAAAAATGCAATTAATAAAAATTTTAGGCAAAAGTGCAAATATCAATAGTTGTGGGCCCACAAGAAAATATCATTTTGGACAAAAAAAATTCTAGAGCATTTTTGGATTTATGGCCGGCCACTTGATTGAATAAAAATGGATTTTTATTCTTTGGTTTTATTTTCATATGACAATGCACTAAATATTTAGAATTTTCCATAACTTTCTCTTATCTATTGTATTTACTTGGTTTAGAGTATTTAAAAAGGAAAGGAATGGTTAGATAATTGGAAAGGTTGCCGAACCACCATTAGAGTAGGAACAAAAATTTCTATTTCACTCTCTTCTTTATAAATCAACCAAATGAAATAGGTAATGTATGGAAGGAAGTTGATGGAGGAGATAGATAGAGATGTGCATGAGCATCAAAACTGTTTTGGGCAAACAAAAAGAGGTGAAACTCAAGTATTTAAATCAAGATAAGATTTATAAACTTAGATTATTGATTTAATATAAGAGTGTTATAGTTTAATTTAGTAAATAATTGAGTTAATTAAGCTAAAAGTATAAAGGATGGACTTGGGTTGAAAGGGGATTCTGAAAATTGTTTTGAGGCAGTAAATTGTAGCTAGTATTTTGAATTTTTAATGAATTAATTTGAGGTTTTTTAAAACATGAAAATTGTAGATAAATATTTTAATTATATGTCTGAAAAAGTAATTGATGAAATTCGAAGTGAGAGAAGAGTAATTGAATAAAAACCGTGACTGACCAGAATTAGATTTTTTGAAATTTTGCTACTGTGTTTTAATTATTTAGAATGATAGAGATAGAACTAGAAGAATTATTAAACATTAAAAGTGTTAATTTATGTCTTATATATATCCTTGTAAAAGAGTTTTTCAATTGGATCTGTGGTTTATGAGATATTGAACTATAAGTGTAGACTGCTAGAATTAACTGATAAACAAAACATAGGTTATTAAATTCTATTGATATAGGGGCCTTAAAGTCTAAATTAAGGAAAGTGTAAAACATGAAAAATATTCATTTATATATTAAATAAATTTCATTAAAATAATTTTGCAATTGATGAAGCACAGATTGAGTTATAGATAGAGAAACAGAGTCTGCCTGGATAGGAACTGCAGAACAGTAGGCTCAACTTTGATGAATTGTTTAGAATGATGTAGTGATCGGAATGACCTAAAATTTGGATATGGTATAAAATTATATGTCAATTTTCAATACGAAAAATATTACAGTAATTGGTTAAGTATAGATTAAGATATAGATAAAAAAAATATAGATTGCCAGAATAGAATTGCAGGCAGAATACAGGGCAGCAGGACTAATTGTAAGACTAAGTTTAAATTGACACCATAAACTGTATAGTAGTGGGATTAATGTGAATTTTGGATATGTTAGAAATTTATATGTTAGGTTTAATTATAAATAATAATTAAATCAATTGGATAAGTATAGAAATAGTTATGTCAAATAGAACACAGTCTGCCAGTGAGGATTTTCATATAGGCTGAATTTAGAAATTGGGGGAATTTTTAGAATTTCTTTAATACATGTATAATTAATGTAATTTTATGATAATTAGTATCTAAATTGGAATTAATTGGATATGTAGAGTTAATAATGAATAAAATATATGATGGAGACTGTGGATGCTAAAACTGGAACCAAGGAAATAGGAAAAAGAAAGGATATCAGTGGGAGTACTAGGAAAAGGTGAGTTATATGTACATTATGACGCATGTTCTTTAACATACCATGATTCATTGCATTTCAATGACCATTCTTCATTGAGCACCGAACATATCTTTGTATAACTGTAAAATGACCAAGTCTAAATTTGATGAATTGATATTGACTTGATATTGAGATAGAAATGGATACCTGAACAATTCCAGTGAAGATATGATTATTATTGAGATTTACTGATTACTGAATATCATAGCACTTTATTATTGCTCCATTGGCTCATTATACATGTTTGTATAGCAGAGCTATTGTACTGATGGGGTAGTGAGGGGAAAACTATCGGTATTGTGCATAGTGGCCTACTGGACAGGGCTAAATGTCCAGAATCCTAGCTGGGAAGGGACTTGTCTCAACCGTAAGGTCTGGCCCACCTTACGTAATACAGAGATATTCGACTACAGTTACAGACCCTCTATGTCTGTTATATGAACATGACTGGCTCCCTTTACACTTCATTCATCCTGAATATTGTTGCCTATTAATTTGATTCTACTCCATATCTGACACTTTATTATTGATATTGTTTCCTTCATATTTTCTATTGTTACCCAATCCTTTGCATGTAGCATGATGTATATGTAACTCACTGAGTATTTTTATACTCACCCTACAGAGGTTTATAATTTTTACAGGGATAAGATAGAGAAGGCTAATACCAAGTCAATTTCTTTTCTGACTTAGGACGTCAAGTACATTGAGGTAGAATTTTATTCACTAAGGGTTATAAGTGGCAACTCTTAGAGCTCTATGGTATTGTGTATAATTAGGTGATTAAGTACTATAATATTGTATGAACAGTGAAATAACTGACATTTAAGTGACATTAAAAATGTAATGTGATTTGCTATTAAAGCTTAGTAGTGAATGACTATAATGTGTAATACTTAATGATTGATAACGATAATGATAGTGAAATGATAAAGACAGTGATACTAAAAATGCTAAAATGAAATTTACATGTTATGAAAGAGATTTAGAAGTGTCATGTATATCTGTTGAATTATAAAGTTAAGGGTATAAGGATGATGATATTGGGAGTGCATTTTTATTGTAGGTTGTGAAATTGTAAATGTAATTTGGGAATAAGGTTAAAATTATAAAGGAAGCTCTGTTAAATTTTTGGTAATACTAGCTATTGTTGTAATACCCTAGGAAACTCTATTCTAAATGCATGATTTAATTCTCAGTTTATGGTTTGAAAGTATTGAAATGATGGGAAATAATTTTAGAGACACAGTTAGAAAGCATATGAGATACTTTTTCGGAAATCGTCGATGTCAAAAACACTACCGAGAAAACAACAGTCCGTCCAACAGATGAATTTATGATTCTGAACAGGGGGTAAATAACCATACATATGCATGTGTAATTATGGTAAAAAGAAAGAGGTGAAAAATATTTAGAAACACTGAAAAAGTAAGTGATGGCAAAACCGTAAATAAATGGAACTTGGAGGAGTATAGTGGAAAGTGGTATGTCTGAGTTTTAGAATGACTCTAAAACTATTTTTACAATTAAGTATAAATAAAAATAAGCCTTTTGATTTTCCACTTTGAAATCCAATTCTCAACAGAATTGTCATAATAAATTATAGAAGAAGTTGGGGTCAAAGTATGAATACTTAATAGTTTAAGGACTAAAATGTAATTAGCCATTTTGACTTAATATATAAGAAATGCCTTAGGAAAAATTGCTCATCTTCTTCTTCTTCCTCCATCTTGGCCGAACCATCACCTTCCATTTCCTCCACCATTTTCATGCTTTTCCTTAAAGAAAAACCATGGAAAACCTAAACACCAACCTTGTTATTCCATTCTCCATCATTGATTTGCTTGAAATCACAAAGGAAACCAAGGATCAATTGAAAGAAGGATTCGGGTGGGTCATCCTAAAGAGGTAACTAATTAGTTTGCTTAGTTTTATGGTTAGTTTAGATGATTTAGATGATGAATTAGATGGGTATGGTGTTTGATTACATTAATTGATACATTTGAACCATTTTCCCTCATTTCCAAACCCTAATGGAAGTTGTATGATTTGGTTATTTGATTTAGTGTTGTTTTATGTTATTTAAGCTTAGAATATGTTAATTGGAGGCTAATAGATGATTAATTTATGGTTTATTTTCTATAGAAAATCAAGAACATCAAAGTTGTCATTTTTGCCTCCTTTGAAGCAATTGGTGGGAAATCAATTTTTCAAAACTATTTGAAGTACTAGGTGATTTTAATATGCATTAAATAACATGTCTATTGTCTTAGATTGAATATTGGAAATCATCCTTGGATTTAATGTTTTGGCCGAACCTATATTTACTATTCATGCCTTTGTTTTTGCTTTGTTTTTCCTTTGAATTCCTTAGCCATTTTGATCCTTTTAATGTTGTTTAATGTTGTATATTTATTCCCTATTGTGTTGCCTACAATGTGAGCTTATTGTTGGATAATTGGGCAATGTCAACTTTGCACCAAAACCTAACCTAATAGCTTGTCCAACTTTGCCCACCATGTGTTTGATGAAATGCCTAGTTATATTGTTATAGGCCTATCATTCCTTCATCCATAGGCCTACTAATTTGAATTCCATTGTCGCCAGCGACATTGACATACCAATTGTGCCTACCATTTGCCTATGTATAACCAACCTATGTTCCATACCATTGTTAATTACTAAACCAATTGTCATTGCATAACTATTGCTTATTGTTATTCCTTTGATTAAATTGCTACTTAAATTGATTGATATTGAGATATTGTTATACCATTGTTGCATAATGGTATCTAATGACATGTTTTACACTTGTATTGACCCTAATGTGATTTGACAGAGCTGCCGCTCCGACAGGGTAGTGGGTACATACTGTCGGCAATGTGCACATTATTTATTGATACCCTAGCTAGGAAGGGTTATTGGTCCTAGCCATAAGACCTGATAAGTCTTATGTTTATTGATATGAGATTGACTATATGTTTACCTATAGTCTACATGTGTTCTGGCCCTATATCTGTCTTACCATGTGATACCATTCCTTTGATATGATTATTGACCTTTTTGTCATTCTCTGTTATTGATTATATTGATAGATTATCATCATTGCTTCCTCTATTATCATTTATTGTTGATCCAAACTACTTTAATTGGAGATGCATATTAGATTTACTGAGTATCTTATATACTCACTCTTTTCCTTGTTTACCATTTCAGGTGCAGAGTAGATAACAGAATCCCAATTTCAAACACTCTGTGGATTTTTACAGTCTTTTGATAACAATGTAATTATAGTAAATACAATATTTTGAGGTTCAAAATCTAGCTGCTCCATGGGATATGTATGGGTTATTTAGGCTATGAACATGTATGTATAACTTATTATGGTATATGGTTATTGATATGACATGTTATGATGAATGTTACAGCCAAAAACATAAAATTACAGACAGTTTACATAATTGCAGAATGAATAGTAACTAAGTAAATTGATTAATTAATTGATGGTCATGGATGTTTGCATGTGATACTGGGTTCTATGGGTGCTGGTCACCATTGGCATCTCCTACATCCTAGGACTGTCGCGATCCGAAATTGGGTCGTAACAATTGTTAAATGGACTTAGATTATTAATGAATAGTTTTGATTATAATTGGCTGTATTGGATAGTATTAGTAGGTTCTACGGATTTTCGATGACCTTAGGTCTACCCATGCCTTAGAACCGTCGTGGCCTCTATGGTGGGATGTGACAGTCATTTTGGTTAGGATTTAATGTAAGTTCAACAAAGGTCAAAGTTTCCATAATAAGCTCATATTGCAAAGAATATAATGGCAATAGCAAATACAACAATAACATAATGTAAAACAAGGAAAATATAGCTTAAAACAAGGAAGAAATACAAAAGGAAATGGGAATAGGTAATTCGACCAAAATATGGCCATCTCAAATTGGCTTCTATAATTCATGTAATAGTTATAAACATGTAAAATGATATATAAATAACTCACATCAATTGCTAAATTAGCCAAAACTCTTCAAATTGACTTTCAAAGTTCTAAGTAAGCACTTATGCCCCAAGTTTTCCATTTCCATCATCTTTTCCATTTTCTTTTTATGTTACAATTAATTAAACATCATATTAATAGTTAATTATAGTGTAATTTTTAATTATTTGACTGAATTTATATTATCCCAAATTATAGGATTTTAAATCTAAAGTTTTCCTTTAGTATTCACTACTGGCAGTCTTGATTCATTTTCTATTATCTTGAGCTACAAATGTCTAATTACTTTGATTATTTTTCCTACTTAAACTAGATATCTAAGGTTCAAAAATATCCAAAATTTAGATTAATTCAAATACTACACAATTTATAGTGGTTATTTGAAGTCAGCCCTACTGTCCGTAACTCTGATCCGGGCAAACTTCACTAATATGATTCTAACTCCTAATATATATATCTAATGCTAAAATCGATTTACATGAATCTAGATAACATATAAATGAATACTTTTTATTTTAGCACTTTTCCTAATTCAAATTCTAAGATCCTCAAATCACTAAAAAATAGTAATATTATCTGTTGAGTTTTTTATCCGAGTCAATTTAAGTTATCGCCTAATATCTCAATACTCACTTCGAATTTTACCAAATTGTTTTATATATATATATTTAAGACCTAAAGCTACAATTTTCATTTTTGTACTTTCCTAAATTCGTTTCTTAAGACCATGAAATTGGAAATGTAACTTTTTGTTCTAAACTAAATTTATATGTAGGAAACCCTAATTCAATTACAACTTCAAACTATAATTTTCTATTATTCTTGTTACATATTCTTCATTTTAATCCATTAAACTTTGAAAATCAGAAATTATAAGAACAAATTAATAGATGAAAAAGAGAATTTTATCTTGAACTTAATTTATTGTTGGATTATTTAATGGAAGATGAAGAAAAATTTTGGAGAAGAAATCCCTAAACCATTCGACCACCACTCCACCATGAAGAAGATGGAGCTAAAAATGGAAATTTCTAGTATAATTAAGATATTTAGATGTGGGATCCACCAAATAGTGTATTTTTTATTTTGTCCTTGCATAATTTTCTTATTTACGATTATGCCACTCTTAATTACTAACAATTTCAAGTATACTTTTAATCTTCTTTTAACCATCAAATTCAATTCATCTTGAAATAGGATAAGAAATTTTATATATATTAGGGTTTATGAATATAATTTTGGGTTTATGAATGAATTTTTAGGGTTTATGAAAATTTAAGTGCAATTTGGTAAAGATTGGTATAAAAATTAAAATCAGAAATACATAAAGATATATTTAGTTTCAATACAGGAAGTGGGAAGTGATTTGAGTTGTTTTTTACTATTATTTCATTTAACACTATCCTAGGATATGATTCTGAACTTTGGAAATAAAATTCTCAATTTATCCCTGACTTTTCATTTATTTATAGTTTTGTCATTCTTTAGTTTTTTATCACTTCAATTCACTTTTCCATTCTTTGTTCTTATCATCACCTAGCATTTTGTTAGTCCTATAATTATTCACTTGTCAAAGTTTAATATTCCTAGATTTTATTACGAAATTAGCTTGTTGTGTTGGAGAACTTCTTCAAATATTTTGGATCAAAATTGAAAAAATATTCCTAATATTTATAGTATATTCTAGGGTGTTACACTTATTTTAAATAAGTTAATATTATAATAAAAGAAACAGATTTTCTTTTAGAATGTATAGATAAAATAGAGGATCAAGATATTAAAAAAGAGTATATTTTAAAATTAAAAGATGAAATAGTAAATAATATACAAACAAAATAAGATAATCCTTGTACATTAAAAAATATTTTTAATAGATTTATTTCTCCTCCAAAACTTAAAAATACTCTTTCTTTACAAGATTTACAAGAAAAATAAATATTATTAAAAAAGAAATTGTAGAATTAAAACAAGATAATAATTTAATAAGTCAAGAATTATTAAAAATTTAAAAAGACTTTAATCAAGTATAAACTTTTAAATCAAAAGAAAAAGGAACTATACTTTTAGATGATTATATTAATTCTATTTCTCGAATTAATTGTCACAAATGGATTATTTTAGTCAATATGGTAATTAATAATGATTTTCATTTAATTACTACTGCATTAGTTGATACTGGAGCATATCAAGATTATACTAAAAAAGGATTAGTACCAACTATATATTATGAAAAAATTACTGAAAGACTTCATACTGTTGATGGTAGTAGATAAAAAATAAATTATAAATTAACCAATTCAAAATTTTATAATAATAGATATTGTTTTAAAATTTCATTATTCTTGTTAAAAATATAACTTCCGGTGTTATTTTAGAAACTCATTTTGTCTCAATGATTTATCCATTTTATGTTACTAAAAAAGGATTACAAATTGATGTTTTAGGAAAACCTATTTGTTTTCACTTTATTTATCCTATACAACAAAAAGATTTGCATGCTTTATAAGATAGTTCTAGTCATAAAGAAATAAATTTAATTACACAAAAACAAAAGCATATTACATATTTAAAGAATGAAATTAATCATTTACGAATAGAACAACAATTACAACAAAGTGATATACAAAATAAAATTAAATATTTTGAACAATTATTAATAAAATATGTTTGTTCAAATATTCTTAATGCTTTATGGTCAAGAAAAAAATATACAGTAAAATTACCATATATTAATAATTTTGATGAAACGGATATTCTAACAAAATTTAGCTATACATATGAGTAAAGAATTACAAGAATATTGTTACAAAGAAATTAAAGAGTTATTAAATAAAGGATTAATTAGAAAATCTTCTTCTCCTTGGAGTTGATCTGTCTTTTATGTTCAAAATAATATTGAAATAGAAAGAGAAACTCAAGATTAGTCATTAATTATAAACCATTAAATAAAGTTTTACAATGGATTAGATATCATATACCTGATAAAAGAGATTTATTAAAACGATTATATAATGCTAATATAATTTTTAAATTTGATATAAAATATGATTTTTGGCCAATTCAAATAGATGAACCAGACAAATATAAAACTGCTTTTGATATTCCTTTTTGTCATTATGAATAGATTGTTATGCTATTTGGATTAAAAAAAATGCTCATTCTAGACTTCAGAATATTATGATTGATATATTAAATGATTTTCAAAGTTTTAGTATTGTTTATATAGATGATGTATTAATTTTTTTTTTATCTAATATAGATCAACATTTTGCTCACTTACAAAAATTCTATAATATTATAAAACAAAATGGACTAGTAGTTTCAGCTCCAAAAATGAAATTATTTCAAACAAAAATTAGATTTTTAGGACGTGAATATTTTCCAAGGACAAATAAAACTTATTAGTAGATCTATAGAATTTAATGATAAATTTCCTCATGAAATCAAAGATAAAAATCAATTACAAAGATTTTTAGGTTGTTTAAATTATGTAGCATATCTCTTATCAGGTATTAGATTATTATGTCAACCATTATTTGTCACAACCCACACTATAGGGTTGTGATGGTCCTAGGGCACGGGAATAAATTATATAAACAGTACCACGAAGAACCCAAGTTACATGCTTTCATTTCACTTAATCATTTTTAGGACATTTTTTTTTAAACACTTTGAGTTTACATAAAATCGGACAGAGTCTCCTCTTTAATATTAACATACCCCAAATAGAAAAACATCACAACAACACTTCTAATGTCAATATCAAACTCCAAGTCAACCTCCAACGCATAATTCACATCAATTCATACTCATACAATTCATACTATACCACTCATATCAACTCATGTAATGACTTCATGTATCACAGGTTATTTAACAGTTCTCTATAATACTATTCATACATAGGCCAATATCTCATACAAGCTTACCACAGCAGCTGCACCCTGTTGATATATACACATTCATATTCATATATCAAAATATACACTCATATCATAACATACAAATATACATATTTACATATCCACAAGTCATATTCAATTATATATATATATACAAATAATATCATGGAGTATTCTACTTCTACACTAAGGGAAGACTATACATCTACACTACAGCTGGAAGATCAAGAGTAGCCGGGGATGTCCGCATCTCACTCTCCTTTCCCTGAAATAGTTCAACATAGAGGGGTGAGTATAAAATACTCAGTGGATCTATAAATATGAAATGCATTACTAATATGCAAATACACATCTGATTATTTATGATAATATTAAATATAATGCTAATTTATCAATATGAAGTTAAATATAGATATGATGATAGTTATCAATATAAGACAATTATAGATATGATGAGATATGACAATATGATAGAATGGATCAAAATGCATAAGGTAAACAGGATTGGGTCAAATAATTGAGTAACACT
>CANXYC012467998.1:0-10193 GCA_948193065.1 Aleurites moluccanus | reverse complement strand
ATTGATATCATTGGTTCCTTTGTAAATCTCATTTTCATTGGTGATGCATATAGATTCACTGAGTATCTTATATACTCACCCTCTCATTGTTTCCTTATTTCAGGAGAGGAGTAGATTGCAGAATCCTGTCGTTCATCATCTAGGGATTTTTGTCAACACTACTGATGTATATATACATTTTGTACTCTGTATTTTGGATGTTCATATCTAGCTGTTCCATGGGGTATGTATGGGTTAGCTAGGACAAGAACAGATATATATATATGTTTATGAGGATATATGAGATAGTATTTCAGAATGAACAGTGTTTTATGAATGATGGATATATATATATATGCATAGATATGCCATATATAACAGATGATGGATAAGTTTTATTCCGCTGCGATAAATATATATGTATATTGTGAATGTGATTGACACTGGGTTCTATGCGTGCCGGTCGCCATTGGTATCTCCCGTGCCCTAGGACCGTCGTGATCCGACTGCGGGAACGGGTCGTAACAGCATGTAACTTGGGTTCTTCGTGGTACTGGTTATGTGAATTATTCTCGTGCCCTAGGACCGTCACAGCCCTATAGTGTGGGATGTGACACACATCAATTTCTATTTCACATATTTTGCCAACTGCTATGAAATTTGAGTTCGTAATCTCCACTTTGATTTTGTCATCCTCAGGTGTAATATATTAAAAGTGCTATGCAATAAGGGTGACATACATTACAAGAACAATATTTCAGAACTTGTCTTAACAACTGATTCAAAGGATTCAACAAATCTTGAGATCACTGCAAATAGATTCGAGACAATGCACTCCAAAACAAATAGATCTTCAAATGTAATCATCCCATATTTCTTTGTTTTGGCTAAAATTAAGTATTCCAGGAACCTTGTATAATTCTGAGACTAACACTATTCAACTTGGTCACCTGGCTAGATGAGGGATCAAAATTCTCTTCTCTAGTTAGCCTTTTATAAACTGGATTTGGATTCCAATTTGGAAGAACACTTATCGATCCCAAATCAGGTATTGTATGTCTAAAGATATCCCTAAGAGTGTCAGAAGATAAAGTTCTTTGGACACCTTTAAGTCGAAATGTCATGATACCCGAATAATTTATGTCCAGGCTTGAGAAAAACCCATATACCAAGTTCAAAAAAGTGGCTTTATATAGGAATATAAAGTCTAGGTTTTTGAAGAATCTTAAGAAATAGGTTCCCACTCTCTTTACCATTTTGAATTTTCAAGGGCTGAGGCAAGAATAAGACATCCATAGACCATTCTTTTTTCTAGTACTTTTCTTTATGTGAAATAGAATCAAACTGAATTCCATGATTATCTTGTGTAACATTGCTCAAGGAACTTTTTTTTTGAGGTCATCTGAGAGATTTTGGGGAAAAGGTTTAGAGGGGAGACAAAAGGATTTAAAAGGACTGGTTGATATGTCTTATTGAAAACGATAATGCCTTTTATAATCTCGCACTGTAACAACCGTTACTTGAGTAACTGTCATTGCATCCTGGGTTATAACAAATGTTATAAAGTGTAAGGGGTAGAAATTTAGTTTATATTTGAATTTTAGATAATGGGTGTTAGGATTAGGTAATGGGCCTTACATTAGGCAAATATAGAAGGATAAGGATTTTGAGCTTTAAACACTTATAACTCAAATGTATGTTTGTTATATTTCATAATGACAATATTTTGATGTATATGGAGATCAAAATGACATAAACACATATAATACACATCAAATGTATCTCAATCATCACATTGTACAGCTCTATGTGACAAGCATATGATCATCATAAATCATTATGTCATATAACAAGTAATAATTTTCACCGTGAAAATGTAGAATTCATACCTGAGAGTTATCAATCATACATAATTTCCTTCTTATGAAATTAAATGCTTCTTTATCTACAGGTTTGGTAAAGATATCTGCCAATTGTTTCTTTGTTTCCATGAACTCAATGTTAATGTGACCTTTGCATATATGATCCCTAAGAAAATGATGTCTAATGTCTATATGTTTATTGTGTGAGTGGTGAATTGGATTTTTGGAAAGATTAATGGCACTTATATTGTCACACTTTATAAGAATGCAATTTAAAACATGTCCAAAATCTTATAGTTGTGTTTTCACCCATAGAAGTTGAGTGCAACAACTTGCTGTTGCCACATATTCAACTTCAGTGGTAGATAATGCGATTGAGTTTTGCTTTTTAAAAAATCATGATACTAGCATATTTCCCAAAAATGACAAGTACCACTAGTTCTTTTTCTATCACTTTTACATCAATCATAATTCGCATTAGAATTGCCCTAAAGATCAAATGAAGATCTTTTAAGATACTACAAATCTAAGTTTGGGGTGTTACAAGGTATCTCAATATTCTTTTAACTCTAGCTAGATGGGATTCTTTTAGATTATATTGAAAATGTGCACACATGCAAACAGTAAACAATATGTCAGGTCTAGATGCAGTTAAATACAATAAAGATCCAATCATGCTTCTATAGGTTTTAGAATCCACACTTTTACCTTTTTCATCTACCTTAAGTTTGATGGAAGTACTCATTAGGAGTAGGTTGAGGCTTTGTATTTTCTATTCCAAATCTTTTAAATAAGTCCTTGGTGTATTTGGATTGGTTGATCAATGTTCCATGTTCTAGTTGCTTGATTTGTAATCCTAAGAAGAAATTGAGTTCTCCTATTATACACATCTCAAATTCACCTTGCATAATCTTAGAGAAATTATTGCAAAGCAAATTATTAGTAGCACCGAATATAATATCATCAACATAGATTTGAACAACTAAAATATATTTCTTATCATGCTTTATAAAAAGTGTGGTGTCAACTTTTCTTTTTGAAAAAAATCATTTTCAAGAAGAAAGTTACTTAACTTCTCATGTCAAGCACTTAGAGCATGTTTCAAACCATATAAAGCTTTTGAAAGTTTATGTCACGTCCTATAATTGGAACATGACTGTCCTAGGATGCAAGAATAGCCAAAGGCTACTGACACCCATAGAACCCCTAACATAACCATTTATCCTTTATTATTACTTAATTAATTACTTTATGTTCTGTATTTTGTAATTCAGTTCTGTTCCATCTCATTAACCATGCAACAAATATAATTTATCTGCATATATATGTATTACATATTAAGTTATACAAACAACTATAATCAGTCACAAATCCATGGAGCAACTAAATATTACACAAAGATACAGTACAAATATTTACACTGCAAAAAATTAGTCTGCTGGTTCCACAAAAGGAGAAGACCTGGAACCTATTTTCTACTCCTGATTTGAAAATATTAAATCACTACAGAGTGAGTATAAAATACTTAGTGAATTCAATATACATCATATCACATTTGGGTTGGATAATCAACAAGAAAATAAGGTAAAAAAAATATTAGGTAACAGGTTTGCACACCAATTGACATATAGGAAAGAATTGTGCAACAATAATAATCAGTTCCAAATAGGCAGGTCATAAGTATGGTAAGTCATGTAGAGATGATAGATAATGGGCCTTAATACATATAACATACTATAATTCACATGTAAAATACATAAGATAGGCCAAGCCTTATGGCTAGGACATTAACCATTCCCAGCTAGGGTCCATAATATTCATTATGCACAATGCCGACGGTATTCACCCACTACCCCGTCGGTAAGGTTGCTCTGTCAAATCAATATATGATAAGGTAAAAAGAACATTAATCAAGACAGATAGTCAATAGAAATTGACAATGAACAATATACTCATCAATGAACATATAAGTCACTTATTATTCAATCGGTGTCATTAATCAATCTTATATAAGCATTGGAAACAATGTTTGGTATAACAATTGATAAGGCATTCAAGTAAGGGTTAGACACAAAAGTGGTCAACTAATGTCAGTTATGCTAGTGCAATTGGCTAGCCAACATCGCTGGCGACGATGGCATTGGCTTGGAAATCCTATGGAAGATTCATTGTGGCATTTTGTCGAACACTTGGTGTGCAACTTTCCAACAACATTTTGGTAAGGTTTTTGTTAAATTTCACTAATTCACATTTATCAATCAACAAGCTCACAATATGGAAAATTCAACAAGCAAATCAAGTCCAACAATTAACTATACAAAATGGATTAAAATAGGCTTGGAAAATCAAGGAAAATCAAGGAAAATTTCAAAGGACTGGACAATATAGCATTCGGCCAAACTTGAAATTTTGCATATGGTTTCCATAATTCAAAATATGGCTTTAAGCATGTAAAATGATGTATATTAAACTCACCTAAACCTTCAAATTGCCACAATTAAGCTTGATTCTTCAATTTGCTTCAAAGGAGACAAAATTGGCAATCATGCTCTTCTTTTGATTCTACACCAAAACTATCACCAAATTAGCTTCCAATGGATACAATTAAACATAATCTAATTGAATTATAGATTATGAAAGCTTAATCTAGGGTTTTATTTTTTACATAACCTAATTAGGGATTTTCTTCAATTTGAATACATATATGAAATTGATTGTTAAATTCATCTAATTCACTATCTAAACTAACTATATAACTTAAAAAAAATAAAGAAAACATGAAGTTACCTTAAACCCCAATGATGACCGAAATCAAAAAGTTGAGAGTCTTGAAGTTTTTGGTTTAATTCTTGATGATCTTAGGTTGTTTTAGGTGTTTGATAAAGTTTTCTATGGTTTTTCCTTGAAAAATTGCATGAAAAATGGTTGGAAATTTCTTAAAGTGGTTCGAGAATGGAAGATGAGATAAGAAGAAGATGAAGTTTGATGTAAAAATGGCTAAGTGTTGATATTTATAGGTAAAACTTTTGAAAATTAGGTTTTCCACCCCAAAACTTTCATTATTTGTACTTTTGACCTTAAAGTTTTATGTAACTAATTCTGTAAATTATATTCAGTTTTAAATATCATAGTGGGGAGTGAATAAGTTTATTTTTAGTTGTAGTTTAACATTATACTATTTTTGAAAAAATTATGGATCCTAGATAGGTGGTTTCCCAAAATGCCTCTAAAGTTTCACTTACTTACGATTTTGTCATTCCATTGATTTTTCTTCATTCTTAATATTTTTCCATACTTTCTTTATATCAATAACTATCATTATTCTTGATCTCTCATTATGTATGAGCTAGATAAAAATAACTTTAAATTTAATACTGAACTAATTCCTTAAACTGAATAATTATTATCGATGCTATCAGTCTGATACTTAAGAAATCTGCTTAGTAACTGAAATAAAATTTTAGGGTATTACAGTTTATAAACATAGTTTGGATATTTTTCATTTTCAAAACTAGGAGGTTGTTCAATATAAACTTTTTCTTGTATAAAACCATTTAGAAAAGTTCTTTTGACATCCATTTGATAAAGTTTAAAATTTTTAAAGCATGTATAAGCAAGTAACATTCTAATCTAGCTACAAAAGCATAAGTTTCATTATAATCAATACCTTCTTCTTGAGATACCCTTGAGCAACTAGTCTTGCTTTGTTTCTTACCATAATTTTGGATTCATCCAATGGTCTTGTGGTCTTGGAACCAATGTCCACACTTGGCTTCTTTCAAATTGGTTGAGGTCCTCTTACATAACCATGATCTAATGATAATCATTGAGAGCATCTTTCACATTGTTTGCTCAACTTGTTAAAGAAAGGTAACATATTCACAAATGTTTTGGACTTTTGATCTTGTTCTTACTCCTAGGTTAGGATCACCAATGATTAGAGTGCCTTTAGCTTCATTCCTAACTCTTGGATGATTTAGTTCTTGATGTTGATGAATAGGTAGTGTAGAATCTTCAACTTCTTTATCTTTCTTGCCAAAGTCCATGACATTTTCTTCTTTTTTTTTTTCAAGGAAATATCACCCATCATATCTTTAATAGTTTTGAATTGATCATCCCAATCAACAATCTTAGAAGAAATATCATAAAAAAATAAAATAAATTAATTCTTCAACTAAGAGAGTTCTTTTGTTGAAGACCATATAAGCTTTGGCTTTTGAAGAATAACCAATGAAAATAGCTGGATTTAGCATCTATGAACATGTGATTTTGCAAATCACTTCGAATTAGGCAAATCAAACTAGATAAGCATAAGAAAAAGTCTGGTGGTAGCTGCCTTTGGCTTTGGCACCAGTGCCAAACCTAGTTGGTGGCTCTGCCAATGGCACAGGCAACATTTAGCGGCGTTGCCACCAAGGCAAGCTAGTGCCGCCAGTTGCTTGGCCCTCTATCGCCAAGCTTCTCGTCCTCTGCTACCAAGCATTTTGCCCTCTGCCACCAAACCCAGAATGTGAATCCCATATCAGTTTTCAGTCTGGTTTTCCCTTAAACGTTTCCTTATAAATACAAGGCTCATTTCACTTCTTAAGACACACCAAAATAACTAAGTAGAGTTTTTCTAAGTTGACTCTTTCTTCTCCTTCTACATTCAGCATTCTTTTTCATAAGCGGTTCACTTCTCTTTGATTTCAAACCAATTTCTCCAACTCTCTTTGAGTGGGAGGAATAGAAGACCTAGAACGATATCTGTTTGAGTCAATCTAGAAGCATCACCATCATGCTAATTGGACTAATCAAATTAACTCGGTAATTAAAAGTTGACAATAATCATTCCATTGTGCTAATTCTTATAGAATTAAAGTGGAACTCCGATTCAGGCGAACTTTAATAAGGAATCTCCCCAAAGTAAGGAATTATGTTCTTACCTCAAAATTAATTGGTGAAGCATCAATTAAAAGAACCAAAACATATAAAATCAATCTTTTCTTAAAATCAAACTAAACCCCCTTCGCAAGAAGGGAGAACTACGTAGGTTTTGATTTCCATTCAATGGGATACACAAACAAGTTGTTTCATAGTTTCAAATTGGAAAACATCAAAAACTCTCATTTTTCTTAATCTAATATGTTTTAATATTGTTTTGGGGAATGTATGGTTAACCTAGAATCCCTATTGAGGGCTAGAGTTAACATCCATTGAGGGCTAGAATTAACATCCTATATTATTGGCTTTTTAATGTAATAAACCTCTTTTATTTTATGTTCTGTACTTTAAATGTTATATTATATGTTCATTATTGATTCATGTATCTTAATAATTTCCATCCTTATTATGTTCATAATTTTCATAAATCAATTGTTAAATGATAAGCCAAAATGATAGTTACTTAAAACCAAAAACCTAGTCCCTGAGCTCAATCTCTGTTCGAAGGTCTAATGATTTTATCCATGGGTTATGTTTTGATGTCAAATCAGGTTTTTCTTTCTTTTCCCTTAAAAATAAAGGTGGTGACTCTACTTATTTTCAAAACAAAAGATTAAAGAAATAATTTATAAATGTAAGGCAAAAGCCGCCTTTAGTGCATGGGAAACCACCCCGGATTGAGCATCTCGGGGCTCGGACGTGGCCTCACAGCATCAAAATTACCAAGATTATCCTTATCATTACCAAAAGGATGAAAATATGCAATGTTAGGCTTTCTTTGTTTCTATAGGTCATATAAGGTTTTTTTTCAGAATAGGACTAATCATTGCTCTATTAAGAATGTAGCAAGATGTATTGATTGATTTGGCCAAAAAATATTTAGGCAAATTGTTTACACAAAGCATAGTTCTTGTCATTTCAATAAGTAACCTATTTTTCCTTTCAACAACACCATTTTGTTGAGGAGTTATAAGTGCTGAAAAATTATGAGATATGCCATGCGCTTTGAAATATATTTCAAAATATGAATTTTCAAATTCTTTTCCATGATCACTTCTAATGCTTGAAATAACATATCCCTTTTGATTTTGTAAAGATTTTATGAGTGAAATTAATGAATTAAAAGCTTCTTATTTATGTATAAGAAATAACACCCATATAAATCTTGAATAGTCATAAACCACAAAAAGACAATAATGCTTTCAACCAAGACTTGCGGTTCTAGTTGGACCAACTAAATCAATATGCAAGAGTTGAAGAGGTCTAGAAGTTGAAATAATATTTTTGGATTTAAAAGAACTTCTAGAGAATTTGCCTTTAGCATATGCATTGCAAATATTTTCATTTTTGAAAACAAGCTTAGGCAAACCTTTTACTAAATCTCTTTTTGAAAGTTTTGAGATAACATCCATGCTAGCATGACCTAGTTTTCTATGCTATAAGGATGAATCATTATTTTTAGAAATAAAGATTTTTGTTTGATGCATTATTTAGATCCATAACATAGATATTTCCTTGGCGATGTCCTATCAAAGATATCTTATTGATTTTGATGTCTATCACTTCACATACAAATGATAAAAAAATGAGTCTATAACCAATATCACATAATTGACTAAAGCTAAGCAAATTATATTTAAGTTTGTCAAAAAATAGAACTTTGGAAATAAATACATTGTTGGATTTGTGCCCTAAAGACCAATCATTAGATGATTAGTTTTGGTACATTTTATATCATGATTTATATATTTATGACTTTCATTATTATGATTATTTGAATAACTGCGTAATATAAATTATTATAATAATGTCCCTAGAATAAGATATTCTAAAATCATCTCTAGTCAAGTATTATTGTGAAATGGGATATTAGTAATACGTCGAGACTAGTATGTGTAGTGACTGATGACAATGGTCATGGATATGAGATATCAAGTCAACACATAAATACATGTTGGAGAACTATGTACTAGATTGACCCACCATGAGAATACTACATGGATTGTTGTATGAGTGTCATAAGTGTATCTCATAGTGATAATAATAGTATGATCCTTTGACTTGAGATCATCAAAGATCCCAACATAAGGAGTTGTATATCTTTATTCTATTAAATGTCTTCCGTAACAGGATGCACTATAAAAACAATAATTAGATATGCCACAAATTATGTCGAGGGATGTTGAGTGATCAAGATAGGATTTATCTCTCCTATACAACAGGAGTGATGTCTTTGGGCCCTATGATTGAGAGATACCTAAAATGCATGGCCATGCTCAAATGAGTCGATATGCGATATTGATGTCATTTGATTTAGGAGTCTACTCAGGTATCAAAAATATAAAGATTGAACTATGCGAGTATGACATATTCCATGACTCGTGTTCAATTGAGACATCTAGGACAAAAAGATTTAATTACTTGGTAATTTTATCACAAGAAAAGTTATGTCATGTCATTGACATTCTCGTGACTTAGATAGCTTTGATGTGTTGCTAGACACTGCTCACTGCTGTGAACACTCATTTTTTACACCCCTTAGACTCATGCCAACCCGAACGGCACTCCCCGTAACCAAACCCGAGCCCGGACGGACTCAGAATGGCCTTTGGATGAAGTCAGACCAGAGCAGCCACCCTTTAGGCATAGCATTGCCTCCAGAGGTGCCACCACCCCCTTTGGGTGGCAGCTGCCATGCCTAAGGGCGGCAGCAGTGGCAAGAGCCATGCTGCCACCCTCCTTCATACCCTGTGCCACCAAGGCACACTGGCAGAGCCACCACCCCCTTCGGGCGACAACAGCTCCTCTTCCTGGTGACAGCAACGTTCTGGACTTGATTTCTTCCGAATCCCACATTGAAAAATGATGGGATTCGACCCCCCAAGCTCCTATTATAAATAGAGAGCATCCCCCCACCTTCCAAGACATACAACAACATAGAAGAAGTGAGAAAAGCAACAAAAGACAAGGAAAAGAAGACAAGAAATCATTTAGTCTATTAGATTTCGTCTTTTTCTTCTCCAAGTCATATTTTCTTCTTTTTATCTCTCTTTAAATTTAAAGAGTTGCTACTAAGGGCGTGTTGAGGCTCAAAGTTATATTTTTTTCTAAGCAAGGTCCCTCTATCGGTTTATTTTCTTAAGAACTAAGAAGACATCTTGACCTATTTCCTCGGGCTTCATCTGATCCAAGGTGGAACTCCAGTCCGGAAGAGCACTCCGTCCGCTAACATCCCTAAAAGCTAGGGCAAAGGTATCGTCTCCTAACTCATCTTCTTTATTTTGGTAGAGCATTAAAATAAAGAATCAAAACATGATAAATTGAGCATAAAATCAACCCTCCTTCGCGAGAAGGAAGAACTGCGTGGGTTTTGATTCCCATTCGACGGGATACGCAGGCAAGCTGTATGAAAGCTTCAAATCCAAAAAA